>CM039509.1:11808359-11824691 GCA_022432975.1 Begonia masoniana
TCTTCACAGTGCGGTGATTGCTACCGGCGTTTTTTTTTTTTTTTTTTTTTTTTTTTTTTTTTTTTTTTTTTTTTTATCCTCCAATATCTTAGGTTCATATCATCACTTCAAGTTAAAACCTTGAATGTGAAATGGATGACTTAGGTTCTATCCACAAGTCATGTAACACTCATCCTCATTTGCTTGATAAAATCAACTCTTTTGGAACAAATCGATTGAAGTGAAGTTTCTTATGCTTCATCAAGCGCATTACTAAGTCTTAGTTACGCGTCTATGAAGGTAGTTGAAGTCCTCAATACACGTCGTTCTCATCTCTTCAAGTTAAAACCTTGAATGTGAAATGGATAACTTAGGTTCTATCCACAAGTCATGTAACACTCATCCTCATTTGCATCATACAATCAACTCTTTTGGAACAAATCGATTGAAGTGAAGTTTCTTATGCTTCATCAAGCGCATTAATAAGTTTTAATTACGCGTCCATGAAGGTTGTTGGGTCCTTAATACACATCGTTCTCATCACTTCAAGTTAAAACCTTGAATGTGAAATGGATAACTTAGGTTCTAACCACGAGTCATGTATCACTAAACCTCATTTGCTTGATACGAACAACTCTTTTGGAACAAATCGATTGAGGTGAAGTTTCTAATGCTTCATCAAGCGCATTAGTAAGTCTTAGTTACGCGTCCATGAAGGTTGTTGGGTCCTCAATACACGACGTTCTCATCTCTTCAAGTTAAAACCTTGAATGTGAAATGGATAACTTAGGTTCTATCCACAGGTCATGTAACATTCATCCTCATTTGCTTGATACGATCAACTCTTTTGGAACAAATCGATTGAAGTGAAGTTTCTAATGCTTCATAAAGCGCATTATTAAGTCTTAGTTACGCGTCCATGAAGGTTGTTGGGTCCTCAATACACGTCGTTCTCATCACTTCAAGTTAAAAACCTTGAATGTGAAATGGATAACTTATGTTCTAACCACGAGTCATGTATTACTCAACCTCATTTGCTTGATACGATCAACTCTTTTGGAACAAATCGATTGAAGTGAAGTTTCTAATGCTTCATAAAGCGCATTATTAAGTCTTAGTTACGCGTCCATGAAGGTTGTTGGGTCCTCAATACACGTCGTTCTCATCACTTCAAGTTAAAACCTTGAATGTGAAATGGATAACTTATGTTCTAACCACAAGTCATGTATCACTCAACCTCATTTGCTTGATACGATCAACTCTTTTGGAACAAATTGATTGAAGTGAAGTTTCTGATGCTTCATCAAGCACATTACTAACTCTTAGTTACGCGTCTATGAAGGTTGTTGGGTCCTCAATACACGTTGTTCTCATCTCTTCAAGTTAAAACCTTGAATGTGAAATGGATAACTTAGGTTCTATCCACAAGTCATGTAACACTCATCCTCATTTGCTTGATAAAATCAACTCTTTTGGAACAAATCGATTGAATTGAAGTTTCTTATGCTTCATCAAGCGCATTAATAAGTTTTAATTACTGCGTCCATGAAGGTTGTTGGGTCCTTAATACACGTCGTTCTCATCACTTCAAGGTAAAACCTTGAATGTGAAATGGATAACTTAGGTTCTAACCACGAGTCATGTATCACTCAACCTCATTTGCTTGATACAATCAACTCTTTTGGAACAAATCGATTGAAGTGAATTTTCTTATGCTTCATCAAGCGCATTAATAAGTTTTAATTACGCGTCCATGAAGGTTGTTGGGTCCTCTATACACGTCGTTCTCATCACTTCAAGTTAAAACCTTGAATGTGAAATGGATAACTTAGGTTCTAACCACGAGTCATGCATCACTCAACCTCACTTGCTTGATCCGATCAACTCTTTCGGATCAAATCGATTGAAGTGAAGTTTCTAATGCTTCATCAAGCGCATTAGCAAGTCTTAGTTACGCGTCCATGAAGGTTGTTAGGTCCTCGATACACGTCGTTCTCATAACTTCAAGTTAAAACCTTGAATGTGAAATGGATAACTTAGGTTCTAACCCCGAGTCATGCATCACTCAACCTCATTTGCTTCATACGATGAACTCTTTTGAAACAAATCGATTGAAGTGAAGTTTCTAATGCTTCATCAAGCGAATTAGTAAGTCTTAGTTACGCGTCCGTGAAGGTTGTTGGGTCCTCAATACACGTCGTTCTCATCACTCCAAGTTAAAACCTTGAATGTGAAATGGATAACTTATTTTCTAACCACAAGTCATGTATCACTAAACCTCATTTGCTTGATACGATCAACTCTTTTGGAACAAATCGATTGAAGTGAAGTTTCTAATGCTTCATCAAGCGCATTAGTAAGTCTTAGTTACGCGTCCATGAAGGTTGTTGGGTCCTCAATACACGTCGTTCTCATCACTTCAAGTTAAAACCTTGAATGTGAAATGGATAACTTATGTTCTAACCACAAGTCATGTATCACTCAACCTCATTTGCTTGATACGATCAACTCTTTTGGAACAAATCGATTGAAGTGAAGTTTCTAATGCTTCATCAAGCACATTACTAACTCTTAGTTACGCGTCTATGACGGTGTTGGGGTTGGTAACAGATCATAACGTGGTTGTCGCATCACGTCAAGGAAAAACTTGAAATGGTGACATGGACCTTAAGTTACTATCCCCAAGTCAGGTAAACACTCATCTCAGTTGCTTGATACATCAACCTCTTTTGGAACAAATCTATTGTGAAGATGGAGTTTCTATATGCGTCATCAAGGCAGCAGTAATACTTTTTAATTACGCCGTCCATTGAAGAGGGTTGTTGCTGTGTCACTCATACACGGTCGGGTGTGTCAAATAACTCCTAAGGTCAAAATTAAAACTCGGGGGGTGAAAAAAAAAAAGTAAGGAAAATAATGAATGGAAATGATAAACTTAGTTCGAAAACCACGTTCAGGGATGAACATCAGCCTGCATTTGCTTGATCATCAACTCTTTTGGAACAAATCGATTTGAATGGAAGTTCGTTATGCTAATCGATCTCATTAATAGTTATACTTACGCTCCCATGAAGGTTTTGGGTCCTCAATGCACGTCTTCTCATCACTTCAAGTTAAAAGCTTGATGTGAAATAGATAACTTAGGTTCTATCCCAAGTCAAGGTAGCACTCACCTCATTTGCTTGATACGATCAACTCTTTTGGAAAAATCGATTGAAGTGAAGTTTCTAATGCTTCATCAAGCGCATTAGTAAGTCTTAGATTACGCGTCCATGAAGGATGTTGGGTCCTCATACACGTCGTTCTCATCACTTCAAGTAAAACCTTGAATGTGAAATGGATAACTTAGGTTCCTAGCCACAAGTCATGTATCACTCAACCTCATTTGCTTGAATACGATCAACTCTTTTGGAACAAATCGATTGAAGTGAAGTTTCTAATGCTTCATCAAGGCATTACTAAGTCTTAGTTACGCGCTCATGAAGGTTGTTGGGTCCTCAATACACGTCGTTCTCATCAGCTTCAAGTTAAAACCTTGAATGCTGAAATGGATAACTTAGGTTCTATCCACAAGTCATGTACACTCAACCTCATTTGCTTGATACGATCAACTCTTTTGGAACAAATCGATTGAAGTGAAGTTTCTAATGCTTCATCAAGCGCATTAATAAGTCTTAGTTACGCGTCCATGAAGGTTGTTGGGTCCTCAATACACGTCGTTCTCATCACTTCAAGTTAAAACCTTGAATGTGAAATGGATAACTTAGGTTCTAACCACCGAGTCATGTATCACTCAACCTCATTTGCTTGATACGATCAACTCTTTTGGAACAAATCGATTGAAGTGAAGTTTCTATGCTTCATCAAGCGCATTACTAAGTCTTAGTTACGCGTCCATGAAGGTTGTTGGGTCCTCAATACACGTCGTTCTCATCACTTCAAGTTAAAACCTTGAATGTGAAATGGATAACTTAGGTTCTAACCACAGAGTCATGTATCACTCATCCTCATTTGCTTGATACGATCAACTCTTTTGGAACAAATCGATTGAAGTGAAGTTTCTAATGCTTCATCAAGCGCATTACTAAGTCTTAGTTTCGCGTCCATGAAGGTTGTTGGTCCGCAATACACGGTCGTTTCATCACTTTAAGTTAAAACCTTGATGTGAAATGGATAACTTAGGTTCTAACCACAAGTCATGTAACACTCATACTCATTTGCTTGATAAGATCAACTCTTTTGGAACAAATAGATTGAAGTGAAGTTTCTTATGCTTCATCAAGCCGCATTAATAGTTTTAATTTCGCGTCCATGAAGGTTGTTGGGTCCTCAACACACGTCGTTCTCAGCACTTCAGTTTAAACCTTAATGTGAAAATTGATAACTTAGGTTCTAACCACGAGTCATGTATCACTCATCCTCATTGCTTGATACGATCAACTCTTTTGGAACAAATCGATTGAGTGAAGTTTCTTATGCTTCATCAAGCGCATTATAAGTTTAATTACGCGTCCATGAAGGTTGTTGGGTCCTCTAATACAATGTCGTTCTCATCACTTCAGGTTAAAACCTTGAATGTGAAATGGATAACTTAGGTTCTAACCCCGAGTCATGCATCACTCAACCTCATTTGCTTCATACGATCAACTCTTTTGGAACAAATTGATTGAAGTGAAGTTTCTAATGCTTCATCAAGCGAATTAGTAAGTCTTAGTTACGCGTCCGTGAAGGTTGTTGGGTCCTCAATACACGTCGTTCTCATCACTCCAAGTTAAAACCGTGAATGTGAAATGGATAACTTATGTTCTAACCACAAGTCATGTGTCACTAAACCTCATTTGCTTGATACGATCAACTCTTTTGGAACAAATCGATTGAAGTGAAGTTTCTAATGCTTCATCAAGCGCATTAGCAAGTCTTAGTTACGCGTCCATGAAGGTTGTTGGGTCCTCAATACACGTCGTTCTCATCACTTCAAGTTAAAACCTTGAATGTGAAATGGATAACTTATGTTCTAACCACAAGTCATGTATCACTCAACCTCATTTGCTTGATACGATCAACTCTTTTTTGAACAAATCGATTGAAGTGAAGAAAATCAAGCGCATTAGCAAGTCTTAGTTACGCGTCCATGAAGGTTGTTGGGTCCTCAATACACGTCGTTCTCATCACTTCAAGTTAAAACCATGAATGTCAAATGTATAACTAGGTTCTAACCACGAGTCATGTATCACTCAACCTCATTTGCTTGATACGATAACCTCTTTTGGAACAAATCGATTGAATTGAAGTTTCTTATGCTTCATCAAGCGCATTAATAAGTTTTAATTACGCGTCCATGAAGGTTTTTGGGTCCTCAATACACGTGGCTCTTTCCACTTCAAGTTAAAACCTAGAATGTGAAATGGATAACTTAGGTTCTATCCACAAGTCAAGTAACACTCATCCTCATTTGCTTGATACAATCAACACTTTTGGAACAAATCGATTGAAGTGAAGTTTCTTATACTTCATCAAGCGCATTAATAAATTTTAATTACGCGTCCATGAAGGTTGTTGGGTCCTCAATACATTTCGTTCTCATCACTTCAAGTTAAAACCTTGAATGTGAAATGGATAACTTAGGTTCTAACCACGAGTCATTTATCACTCAACCTCATTTGCTTGATACGATCAACTCTTTTGGAACAAATCGATTGAAGTGAAGTTTCTTATGCTTCATCATGCGCATTAATAAGTTTTAATTACGCGTCCATGATGGTTGTTGGGTCTCAATACACGTGGTTCTCACCACTTCAAGTTAAAACCTAGAATGTGAAATGGATAACTTAGGTTCTATCCACAATTCAAGTAACACTCATCCTCATTTGCTTGATACGATCAACACTTTTGGAACAAATCGATTGAAGTGAAGTTTCTTATACTTCATCAAGCGCATTAATAAGTTTTAATTACGCGTCCATGAAGGTTGTTGCGTCCTCAATACAATTCGTTTTCATCACTTCAAGTTAAAACCTTGAATGTGAAATGGATAAGTTAGGTTCTAACCACGAGTCATGTATCACTCAACCTCATTTGCTTGATACGATCAACTCTTTTGGAACAAATCGATTGAAGTGAAGTTTCTAATGCTTCATCAAGCGCATTACTAAGTCTTAGTTACTCGTCCATGAAGGTTGTTGGGCCCTCAATACACGTCGTTCTCATCACTTCAAGTTAAAACCTAGAATGTGAAATGGATAACTTAGGTTCTAACCATGAGTCATGTATCACTCAACCTCATTTGCTTGATACGATCAACTCTTTTGAAACAAATCGATTGAAGTGAAGTTTCTTATGCTTCATCAAGCGCATTAATAAGTTTTAATTACGCGTCCATTAATGTTTTTGGGTCCTCAATACACGTGGTTCTCATCACCTCAAGTTAAAACCTTGAATGTGAAATGGATAACTTAGGTTCTATCCACAAGTCATGTAACACTCATCCTCATTTGCTTGATACGTTCAACTCTTTTGGAACAAATCGATTGAAGTGAAGTTTCTTATGCTTCATCAAGCGCATTAATAAGTTTTAATTACGCGTCCATGAAGGTTTTTGGGTCCTCAATACTCATCGTTCTCAGCCCTTCAACTTAAAATGATGTAGTCAAAGGAGCAACTAAGGACAATCAAGAAGCAATAGGGAGCCAAGATCCATTGATGAATATAGGAGGACCAATGACGAGATCAAGAACGAAGAAAATAAACAAAAGACTACAAATTTTGATCAAAGACATCCAAGGAAAGGAATCATCACAAAATGTGCAACGAGCAATAATATTACTAAGTGTTGATGAAGAAGCAAGGACTGGAAAAGAAGCCCAAAACGAAGTCTCAAAAATAAAGACTTCCCACATGGTCACCCAACATGGCACTACTCTAGCCCAAGAGTTTTTAACTTCAAAGTTCTTACAAGTGCCACACCATTGGGCTAGGCCCACAATCTGAATTAAACTCGAGACTCACGTTACTTAAACCTAAGTTCCGCGGCCACCATCCACTTGCACCACTTTCCAATTTTCCTTCTCTTATTTTTGGAAACTTTTCTATTGTCTAATTAGGATATTTTGATTATTTCTAATTATGTTATTACCTTATTAGTTTTATCCCTTTGCCTATTTAAGGGAGGCTTACAATAGATTTTAGGCACTTTTGAATGAATTGATTTTTATTAAGCTTTTGTTTTGAGGTGAGATCCTTATAATTCTCTTCTTGAGTTCTTGGATTAGAACTTGATCTTCTCAAGTGTATTCTTGAAAAAATCAAACTTGATAGCTTAGGTTCATCCAACGAGTTTGGTTCGGGTCTAGCTACTTTTTCTGATAACTTTGGTTTTAACGACGAATATCGTGTTTTGCCTCAGACACACAACTCCCGTGGACGAAGCTTGAGATTTCGCGCGCTCAAGGTAAGTTTTCGTGACTTACTCTGGCCGATTGGCCTACACCGTACATCGATGTCGCGTCGAGGATCATTGGAGTGATGTTTGTTTATACGTTTTGGTTGGGTAGTTAGGTTAGTTGTCTATAGGTTTCGTTTAATTGTCTTGATGGTATGTATGTTGATTGCTTACTTTATGCTTATTAACTGTTCATGCATCACGTATTTCAAATGTCATGAAAATGAATTTCCGCACGTGTTATTAAGAAAAGAAATGAACCTCTGTAATTAATCTACGTAATCTGTATCTGGTTACGCGAGGTGGGGCTCAGGCATGGCTGTAGGGTTTGTGAGCATGTACCCCCCTCCTCTAGATGGAAAGTGGTAATTCGACCGCGGAATGTATCCTTTCCATTTAGAGGGCTGATATCTCGGTAACAATCTGTCTGCGACGTAATAAAAATGAATCTGTATTTGTCTCTGTATCTTATCTGTATCTGTATCTGTATCTGTATCTGTATCTGTATCTGTATCTGAATCTGAATCTGTAATCTGCATGTTTTCTGAAAGGCATACGCACGCATGAATCTGCATTTACGAAGCTTACTGAGATTTCATTATCTCATAGATGTCTGTATGGTGTAGGTGACGTTGTAGGTGACGTCGAGCCAGGTGAGGACGACGTTCCTCCTCCTGACGTATGATGCAGTTGACGGAGAATGGCCCGTGGGAGTGTGCTGAGCAGTCGGTGCGTTTTGACCCGTGGGGATGTCTGCGTAAGTATTTTGGGGGATTTAACGAATGTATAGATGAACAGATTAGGATGTTAGATCTAGCTAGATGTTAGGTTTATGTTTGATGTCTTAAACGTTTTTTTTTTAAATCTGTTTATACTCTGTGTTTTTATAGTTTTTACTGGAACTGTTTGGAATTTGAAACAGGAGGATTAGACAACTTTTAAACGTATCCATGCAGTTCGTTTTTATGAAAGTTTAACGTGAATTCAGAATGTTTAATTAGGGTGTAAAGATGTATGAAAATGTGGGAAACTGCTCTCTGGAATCTCGGATTTCAGAGAGAAGTCGCTGCAATACAGCGACTGGTGGCTGCAATATGCAGCGACGGATCGCTGCATTGTGCAGCGATCGGGCGCTACATTATGCAGCGACTGATCGCTGCATAATGCAGCGCCTGCAGCGATTAGTCGCCGTTTTGTCTTTCCTCTGCTTTCCGGTTTTGCCCTCCCATGTTTGATAATTGTTTTATTTGTTTTATTAAACATTATTTCTAGTTTTAATAAATTGAATTGAAATATGTTTTAAATGAATTTCGATTTCAATACTGGTTTAGATTTCGGTTTGACTTCCGCTTAAGTTTAATTAAGTAAAAAAAAAAATATATATATATAGTACGGGAAATACGGGTACAGTACTAGGGATGTTACAATTATGGTATCAGAGCCCCCGGGTTTTAAAATCGGTTCTGTAGACTGCTCGACTGCACAGCCACTTCGCGGACATCCTTCATCAACTGTAAGTCTGTTTATAGTTTTATTTGATTTTGTTTCTTAGGATTATCTGTTTAATTTGTTTTAGGCTTTATACACTATGACTCGAGGAAGAGATCCTAGAGATGACGCGCTAGATCGATTTACGGAGTTGATAGATCGCCAGTCTCAGCATATGGACCGACAAGCGCAACAGATTATGGACTTAGTGAATCGGGAGAACCAGAGGGCCCAGGATTTGATAGTTCCCAACAACCAGGGCATGCAGAAGTTTCAGGGCCTACGGCCTCCAGTGTTCGATGGTCGATCATCGGATCCTACTGTTGCAGAGAAATGGATCCGAGTTATGGAGGATATGTTAGCTTATGCCGAGGTAGGGAACGGGAGCAAGGTGGCGTATGCTACCTTTCACTTAGCGATGGATGCCCGTATCTGGTGGGATTCGATCAAGGTGACGACGGATGTATCAGTTATGACTTGGGATCGGGTCAAGTTCTTATTCTTTGATAAGTATTTCAGCTGCACAGTGAGGGCGGCAAAGAGGAACGAGTTCACGCAGCTGAAGCAAACAGGTTCAGTTGCAGAGTATATCAGAAGGTTTGAGGCTTTATCACGATTTGCCACGCGTCTTGTCAGTGATAACGAGGAGAAGGTGCACCACTTTATGAAGGGACTTAATCCGGAGATTCGGATGCACGTGGTTATCTCAGGTATTATCGATGCGCCATATTCAGATATTACAGCCAGAGCTCTGGATATTGAGGCTGCCAGAGCTACTTGTATTAAACCGAGGGAGCCAGCTAAGGGCTTCTTCCGTGAGATACGACCTCAGTCGCAGAACCGAGGTGGGCAGCCTAGATCGCAGCCCCAGCAGCAGCCGAGGGGTGTGAAGAGACCTCTTGAGGGAGGTAACGACAGGGGCAAGGGAAAGCAGGTACAAGGAGCTCCTCAGATACCGTGGTGCCCCGTGTGCCAGAAAGAACACAGCGGTGAGTGCCGTGTTGGCTCTAACAAATGCTACAGATGTGGTGGAGTCGGCCATTTTGTTAGAGATTGCCCGCATCCGGCTCGAGATCTGCCAGGAAGTGATCAGAGGAGGGTTATGCCCAGGATTTTTGCGTTCATCGAAACTTGCGAGGTAGATGATGAGGATCAGCCTGCCGTGATTGCAGGTACTATCCTACTTATGGGCGTTGCGGTATTTACTTTGATTGATACAGGAGCTACGCACTCCTTCGTATCGACTGCATGCATGGCTAGATTGGGGCTAGAGTCTGAGTTAGCTGGGGTCGAGTATAGAGTGATGCTGCCTTCTGGAGAGTTTATGCAGTCAGAACGTATTCTCTAGGGCAACGTCATCTCATTGGGGGATATTACCCTTTATGCTGGTTTGATAGTTATGAGCATAGAGCGGTATGATCTTATCTTAGGGATGGACTGGCTTGCGCAGCACTTCGCCACCATCGACTGTCGATCCAGGATAGTGACCTTCCGACCCCCGGGTAAAGCCGAGTTTTCTTATCAGGCGATGAACCGATTGAGTAGCTCGCCTATTTCTTATTCTATGGACGTCAACGAGCAGTTCAAAGGTGCGTGCTCTATTTATTTGGCCTCTGTATTTGATTGTCAGTTGCTCAGCGGAGAAAAGCCGAGCGACATTCCTATTGTCAGAGAGTTTTCTCATATATTCCTTGATGATCTTCCCGGGTTACCGCCGGATCGAGAGATTGAGTTTACCATTGATGTCTATCCTAACTCCGCGCCGAGGTTTAAAAACCCGTATCGGTTGGCACCAGCTGAGTTAAGAGAGTTGAGGACTCAGCTTGACGAGTTGTTAGAGAAGGGATTTATTCGACCCAGTGTTTCACCCTGGGGTGCGCCCGTTCTGTTTGTCAAGAAGAAAGATGGGACCCTCAGGATGTGCATTGATTACAGGGAGCTGAATAAGCTCACAGTGAAGAATAAGTACCCACTGCCCTGGATTGATGACTTATTTGATCAGCTATAGGGTGCCCGAGTATTTTCCAGGATCGACATGCGCTCGGGTGATTATCAGCTGAAAGTCCGGAGGGATGATATTCAGAAGACGGCATTCCGAACGAGGTATGGGCATTATGAGTTCCTTGTCATGTCTTTTGGACTTACTAATGCCCCTGCAGCGTTTATGGATCTGATGAACCATGTCTTCAAGGAATATCTGGACAAGTTCGTGGTGGTTTTCATCGACGACATCTTGATTTACTCTAAGACGAAGGAAGAGCACGAGGAGCATCTGAGGATCGTTTTACAGAATCTGAGTCAACGCCACCTGTATCCAAAGTTTTCGAAGTGCGAGTTTTGGCTTGACAGAGTGAGCTTCCTTGGCCATATTATATCACAGGACGAGTTTCTGTGGATCCGAGCAAGATTCAGGTGGTCAGAGATTGGCCACAGCCGAAGAACGTACGTGAGGTGCGTGGATTTCTCGGATTGGCCGGTTATTATCGGAAGTTTATAGAGGGATTCTCGAAGATTGCACTTCCTCTTTCACGGTTGACTCGGATGAACGAGAAGTTTATATGGTCGTCTGCTTGTAATGATAGTTTTATGGAGTTAAAGCAGAGATTGACCACCGCTCCAGTACTGGCGTTACCTGTTGAAGGTGTCAGATACAGTATTTATTGTGATGCATCTGGAGTGGGACT
Source organism: Begonia masoniana (assembly GCA_022432975.1). Lineage (NCBI taxonomy): Eukaryota > Viridiplantae > Streptophyta > Magnoliopsida > Cucurbitales > Begoniaceae > Begonia > Begonia masoniana. The sequence goes on from CM039509.1 coordinate 11,819,949, forward strand.
CAGTTGTGTATTGATGCAGGAGGGGAGAGTTATTGCATATGCCTCTCGGCAGTTGAAGCTGTACGAGCAGAATTACCCTACGCACGACCTTGAGTTAGCAGCTGTGGTCTTCGCACTGAAGATATGGAGACATTATTTATATGGGCAGCAGTGCGAGATATTTTCTGACCACAAGAGCCTGAAGTATTTATTTACACAGAAGGAGTTGAACATGCGACAAAGACGATGGCTTGAGTTCGTCAAAGATTATGATTTTGATATCAAGTACCATCCAGGAAAGACGAACAAGGTTGCTGATGCCTTGAGTAGAGTGCCTTCTGCGAGCCAGCCTTCATTAGAAGCGATGTCAGTTACGCTGCGGTCTGAGATTGAGAGGTTCGACATGGAGATAATGGCAGAGTTGTCCAGTATGCTCACCAACATTTCTCTCAGGCCGACTATTCTGGATCGGATACGTGAGGCTCAGCAGAATGATACGGAGTGTGAGGAGCTTCGATCCAGCATGACATTGGGAGACTCGTCGGATTTCCATTTATCGGAGGATGGTATTCTGAAGTTCAGGCATAGGTGGTATGTGCCTAACGACGAGGATCTGAAGAAGGAGATATTGGCCGAGGCACATTCTTCGGCGTATTCTATGCACCCGGGAAGTACTAAGATGTACCGGAACCTAAAACAACATTTCTAGTGGCCGAACATGAAGAGGGAGGTTGCCAAGTACGTTGAGACCTGTTTAGTATGTCAACAGGTGAAGGCAGAGCACCAGAGACCGGCCGGAACGTTATTGCCACTGTCGATTCCGGAGTGGAAGTGGGAGCAGATTTCCATGGATTTCATTGTGGGGCTCCCGAGGACGACGAAGGGCCATGACGGCATATGGGTTATTGACGACCGATTGACAAAGTCGGCCCACTTCTTATCTGTGAAGATGGCGTCTTCTATGGATCAGCTCGCAGAGCTCTATGTACAGGAGATTGTGAGATTGCACGGAGTGCCGGTTTCTATTGTCTCGGATCGAGATCCGAGGTTCACGTCAAAGTTCTGGAAGAGTCTGCACAAAGCTATGGGGACTTAGCTTATTTTCAGCACAGCGTTTCATCCTCAGACTGATGGTCAGAAAGAGAGGACGAATCAGATTCTTGAGGATATACTCAGAGCTTGTGTGCTGGAGTTTCAGGGCTCGTGAAGCCGATATTTGCCCCTGATTGAGTTCTCATACAACAATAGCTTCCAGGCTACTATTGGCATGGGTCCGTATGAGGCGTTGTATGGTCGGAAGTGTAGGTCTCCGTTATATTGGGACGAGGTTTGCGAGGCCAGCATCGTCGGTCCAGAGATTCTACAGCAAACGGCAGAGAAGATTTCCATTATCCGACAGCGTATAGAGGTAGCTCAGACCCGACAGAAGAGCTATGCTGACACTAGGCAGAGAGATCTAGAGTTCGAGGAAGGCGATGAGGTTTATTTGAAAGTTTCTCCGTTCAAAGGCGTAGCGAGATTTGGAAGGAGGGGTAAGCTAAACCCTCGTTATGTGGGGTCCTTTCCTATTCTGAAGAGGGTCGGGAAGTTGGCGTATAGACTACAGCTTCCGGCTTCTATGGAGAGTATCCACGATGTATTCCACGTATCTATGCTTCAGAGATGTTTACGTGATCCATCGCATGTCGTGGAGGCTACAGAGATCGAGGTACAGCCTACCTTGACATATGAGGAGAGGCCGGTACGTATTTTGGAGACTTCCATCAAGGTATTGCGCAACAAAGAGATTCCGCTAGTCAAAGTCCTGTGGCGGAACCATGAGGTGGAAGAGGCGACGTGGGAGCGATAGCAGGATATGATGACTAAATATCCTGAATTGTTTGTATAATTTAATTTTGTGGACAAAATTCTGAATAAGGAGGGTGGAATGTAATACCCGACTTGTACGGGATTTTATATTATAATATATAAGTTGGCATTTTCATAAATACGTCAAATCAGATCCGTTTTATGAAAAGAAAGCGTCATTTCAATCCTAACGATTAATAGGAATTTTAGGAAATTTACGGGATTTTTCGGAGTAAGAACGCTATATTCCGAGTAATAACCTCCATCGTAATGTAAAGGACATGTTAGTAAAAAATAGTAAATGGGGTCCGATTCACGAACGGACAGTTTCATTAAATCCCAAATAATAAGTTGGACTTATTAGTGAAATAAGGAAATTTGGAAAGTCCGAATCGTTGGACGATTAACGAAACGAGTGACGAAACTATTATAAAAACAATGCAAGGGTAAAACGGTAATTTGCCAAACCAAATTTATAAAAATAACTTAAACTCCTTTTCTCCTCACTTCTTCCTTCCTTCTCTGTTTCACGAAAACGACAGAGAGCATTTCTCTCCCTCGGCCACCGACGATTTCTCATTCCAACCTCCGATCCGACCTTCGTTCGTTCCGTTTTCTTCGCGATTTCTCCTCCTTTCGCAACCCTAGGTATGAGCCTACAATCTTAGAGCTTTTATTTCGACGTTTAAGGCGTTTTAGGCAATTAGGGTTTCGATTAATTTTCGTTAAAAAACGCGAATTAGGGTTCGTAATTAATAGGTTAGCCGTGATTAAGTATATATTGAACGTATTGGACGTTATTGGACGAAGTTAAATCAATTTGTGAAAAAGTTAAAATTTTTAGATTTTCGGGTTTTTAAGGAAAAACTCGTTAATTGAGGTTTTGGATTATCGAGCGTTAATTGACGTTATAAACGCTTCGATTAGCTAAGTTAAGAATTTAGGAAAATTCTTTAGTTAAGATTTGTAATTTGGACGTCAATAGCTTAAATTGGTTTTAACGACGAATATCGTGTTTTGCCTCAGACACACAACTCCCGTGGACGAAGCTTGAGATTTCGCGCGCTCAAGGTAAGTTCTCGTGACTTACTCTGGTCGATTGGCCTACACCTTACGTCGATGTCGCGTCGAGAATCATTGGAGTGATGTTTGTTTATACGTTTTGGTTGGGTAGTTAGGTTAGTTGTCTATAGGTTTCGTTTAATTGTTTTGATGGTATGTATGTTGATTGCTTACTTTCTGCTTATTAACTGTTCATGCATCACATATTTCAATTGTTATGAAAATGAATTTCCGCACGTGTTTTTAAGAAAAGAAACTAACCTCTGTAATTAATCTACGTAATCTGTATCTGGTTACACGAGGTGGGGCTCAGGCATGGCTGTAGGGTTTGTGAGTATGTATCCCCCTCCTCTAGGCGGAAAGTGGTAGTTCGACCGCGGAATGTATCCTTTCCATTTAGAGGGCTGATATCTCGGTAACAATATGTCTGCGCGTAATAAAAATGAATCTGTATCTGTATCTGTATCTGTATCTGGATCTGAATCTGTAATCTGCATGTTTTCTGAAAGGCATACGCATGCATGCATCTTCATTTACGAAGCTTACTGAGATTTCACTATCTCATAGATGTCTGTATGGTGTAGGTGACTTGTAGGTGACGTCAAGCCAGGCGAGGACGACGTTCCTCCTCCTGACGTATGATGCAGTTGACGGAGAATGGCCCGTGGGAGTGTGCTGAGCAGTCGGTGCGTTTTGACCCATGGGGATGTCTGCGTAAGTATTTTGGGGGATTTAACGAATGTATAGATGAACAGATTAGGATGTTGGATCTGGCTAGATGTTAGGTTTATGTTTGATGTCTTAAACGTTTTTTTTTAAATCTGTTTATAATCTTTGTTTTTATAGTTTTTACTGGAACTGCTTGGAATTTGAAACAGGAGGATTAGACAACTTTTAAACGTATCCATGCAGTTCGTTTTTATGAAAGTTTAACGTGAATTCAGAATGTTTAATTAGGGTGTAAAGATGTATGAAAATGTGGGAAACTGCTCTCTGAAATCTCGAATTTCAGAGAGAAGTCGCTGCAATATAGCGACTGGTCGCTGCATAGTGCAGCGATCGGGCGCTGCATAATGCAGCGACTGATCGCTGCATAATGCAGCGCCTGCAGCGATTAGTCGTCGTTTTGTCTTTCCTCTACTTTCCGGTTTTGCCCTCCCATGTTTGATAATTGTTTTATTTGTTTTATTAAACATAATTTCTAGTTTTAATAAATTGAATTGAAATATGTTTTAAATGAATTTCGATTTCAATTCTGGTTTAGATTTCGGTTTGACTTCCGCTTAAGTTTAATTAAGTAAAAAAAATATATATATAAATAGTACGGGAAATACGGTACAGTACTAGGGATGTTACATCATCAGTTCAAGTTAAAACCTTGAATGTGAAATGGATAACTTAGGTTCTATCCACAAGTCATGTAACACTCATCCTCATTTGCTTGATACGATCAACTCCTTTGGAACAAATCGATTCAAGTGAAGTTTCTTATGCTTCATCAAGCGCATTAATAAGATTTAATTACGCGTCCATGATGGTTGTTGGGTCCTCAATACACGTCGTTCTAATCACTTCAAGTTAAAATCTTGAATGTGAAATGGATAACTTAGGATCTAACCACGAGTCATGTATCACTCAACCTCATTTGCTTGATACGATCACTCTTTTGGAACAAATCGATTGAAGTTAAGTTTCTAAATGCTTCATCAGGCGCATTAACTAAGTCTTTATTTCGCGTCATGAAGGTTGTGGTCCCACTACTCGTTCTCACACTTCAATTAAAACCTTAATTGTGAAATGGATAACTTGTCTAAACCACGAGTCATTTATCACTGACCCCATTTGCTTGATAAT
>CM039509.1:11824791-11842996 GCA_022432975.1 Begonia masoniana
GTGCTGCAATATGCAGCGACTGGTCGTTTGCATAGTGCAGCATCGGGCGCTGCAATAATGCAGCGATGATCGCTGCATAATGCAGAAGCCTGCAGCGATTAGCGTCTCGTTTTGTCTTTCCCTATTTCCGGTTTTTGCCCTCCATTGTGTAATTGTTTTATTGTTTTATAAACATTAATTTCTTGTTTTAATAAATGAATGAAATATGTTTAAAGAAATTTCGATTTCAATTTTTTGTTTAGATTCGTTGACTTCCGCTTAAGTTTAATTAAGTAAAAAAATATATAATAAAATCGTTTAAGGAAATACGGTACAGTACTAGGGATGTTACATCATCACTTCAAGTTAAAACCTTGAATGTGAAATGGATAACTTAGGTTCTATCCACAAGTCATGTAACACTCATCCTCATTTGTTTGATACGATCAAAACTTTTGGAACAAATCGATTGAAGTGAAATTTCTTATGCTTCATCAAGCGCATTAATAGTTTTAATTACGCGTCCATGAAGGTTGTTGGGGTCCTCAACTACACGTCGTTCTCATCAATTCAAGTTAAACCTTAATTGTGAAATGGATAACTTAGGTTCTAACCACGAGTCATGTATCACTCAACCTCATTTGCTTGATAGGATCAACACTTTTGGAACAAATCGATTGAAGTGAAGTTTCTAATGCTTCATCAAGCGCATTACTAAGTCTTAGTTACGCGTCCTATGAAGGTTGTTAGGTCCTCAATACACGTCGTTCTCATCACTTCAAGTTAAAACCTTGAATGTGAAATGGATAACTTAGGTTCTAACCACAGTCATGTATCACTCAACCTCATTTGCTTGATACGATCAACTCTTTCGGAACAAATCGATTGAAGTGAAGTTTCTTATGCTTCTTCAAGCGCATTAATAGTTTAATTACGCGTCCATGAAGGTTGTTGGGTCCTCAATACACGTGGTTCTCATCACTTTAAGTTAAAACCTTGAATGTGAAATGGATAACTTAGGTTCTATCTACAAGTCATGTAACACTCATCCTCATTTGCTTGATACGATCAACTCTTTTGGAACAAATCGATTGAAGTGAAGTTTCTTATGCTTCATCAAGCGCATTAATAAGTTTTAATTACGCGTCCATGAAGGTTGTTGGGTCCTCAACACATGTCGTTCTCATCACTTCAAGTTAAAATCTTGAATGTGAAATGGATAACTTAGGATCTAACCACGAGTCATGTATCACTCAACATCATTTGCTTGATACAATCAACTCTTTTGAAACAAATCGATTGAAGTGAAGTTTCTTATGCATCATCAAGCGCATTAATAAGTTTTAATTACGCGTCCATGAAGGTTGTTGGGTCCTCAATACTCATTGTTCTCATCACTTCAAGTTAAAACCTTGAATGTGAAATAGATAACTTAGGTTCTAACCACGAGTCATGTATCACTCAACCTCATTTGCTTGATACGATCAACTCTTTTGGAACAAATCGATTGAAGTGAAGTTTCTAATGCTTCATCAAGCGCATTACTAAGTCTTAGTTATGCCTCTATGAAGGTTGTTGGGTCCTCAATACACGTCGTTCTCATCACTTCATGTTAAAACCATGAATGTGAAATGGATAACTTATGTTCTAACCACAAGTCATGTATCACTCAACCTCATTTGCTTGATACGATCAACTCTTTGGAACAAATCGATTGAAGTGAAGTTTCTAATGCTTCATCAAGCGCATTACTAAGTCTTAGTTACGCGTCCATAAAGGTTGTTGGGTCCTCAATACACGTCGTTCTCATCACTTCAAGTTAAAACCTTGAATGTGAAATGGATAACTTAGGTTCTAACCACAAGTCATGTATCACTCAACCTCATTTGCTTGATACGATCAACTCTTTTCGAACAAATCGATTGAAGTGAAGTTTCTTATGCTTCTTCAAGCTCATTAATAAGTTTTAATTACGCGTCCATGAAGGTTATTGGGTCCTCAATACACGTGGTTCTCATCACTTTAAGTTAAAATCTTGAATGTGAAATGGATAACTTAGGTTCTATCCACAAGTCATGTAACACTCATCCTCATTTTCTTGTTACGATCAACTCTTTTGGAAAAAATCGATTGAAGTGAAGTTTCTTATGCTTCATCAAGCGCATTAATAAGTTTTAATTACGCATCCATGAAGGTTATTGGGTCCTCAATACACGTCGTTCTCATCACTTCAAGTTAAAATCTTGAATGTGAAATGGATAACTTAGGTTCTAACCACGAGTCATGTATCACTCAACCTCATTTGCTTGATCCGATCATTTCTTTTGGAACAAATCCATTGAAGTGAAGTTTCTTATGCTTCTTCAAGCGCATTAATAAGTTTTAATTACGCGTCCATGAAGGTTGTTGGATCCTCAATACACGTGGTTCTCATCACTTCAAGTTAAAACCTTGAATGTGAAATGGATAACTTAGGTTCTATCCACAAGTCATGTAACCACTCATCCTCATTTGCTTGATACGATCAACTCTTTTGGAACAAATAGATTGAAGTGAAGTTTCTTATGCTTCATCAAGCGCATTAATAGTTTTAATTACGCGTCCATGAAGGTTGTTGGGTCCTCAACACACGTCGTTCTCATCACTTCAAGTTTAAACCTTGAATGTGAAATGGATAACTTAGGTTCTAACCACTGAGTCATGTATCACTCATCCTCATTTGCTTGATACGATCAACTCTTTTGGAACAAATCGATTGAAGTGAAGTTTCTAATGCTTCATCAAGCGCATTACTAAGTTTTGAATACGCATCCATGAAGGTTGTTGGGTCCTCAATACACGTCGTTCTCATCACTTCAAGTTAAAACCTTAAAAGTGAAATGGATAACTTATGTTCTAACCACAAGTCATGTATCACTCACCTCATTTGCTTGATACGATCAACTCTTTGGAACAAATCGATTGAAGTGAAGTTTCTTATGCTTCATAAGCGCATTAATAAGTTTTAATTACGCGTCCATGAAGGTTGTTGGGTCCTTCAATACACGTCGTTCTCATCACTTCAAGTTAAAACCTTGAATGTGAAATGGATAACTTAGGTTCTAACCACAAGTCATGTATCACTCAACCTCATTTGCTTGATACGATCAACTCTTTTGGAACAAATCGATTGAAGTGAAGTTTCTTATGCTTCATCAAGCGCATTAATAAGTTTTAATTACGCGTCCATGAAGGTTGTTGGGTCCTCAATACACGTGGTTCTCATCACTTCAAGTTAAAACCTTGAATGTGAAATGGATAACTTAGGTTCTATCCACAAGTCATGTAACACTCAATCCTCATTTGCTTGATACGATCAACTCTTTTGGAACAAATCGATTGAAGTGAAGTTTCTTATGCTTCATCAAGCGCATTATAAGTTTTAATTACGCGTCCATGAAGGTTGTTGGGTCCTCAATACACGTCGTCCTCATCACTTCAAGTTAAATCGTTGAATGTGAAATGGATAACTTAGGTTCTATCCACAAGTCATGTAACACTCATCCTCATTTGCTTGATACGATCAACTCCTTTGGAACAAATCGATTGCAAGTGAAGTTTCTTATGCTTCAACAAGCGCATTAATAAGATTTAATTACGCGTCCATGAGGTTGTTGGGTCCTCAATACACGTCGTTCTAATCACTTCAAGTTAAAACCTTGAATGTGAAATGGATAACTTAGGTTCTAACCACGAGTCATGTATCACTCAACCTCATTTGCTTGATACGATCAACTCTTTTGGAACAAATCGATTGATGTGATGTTTCTAATGCTTCATCAAGTGCATTACTAAGTCTTAGTTACGCGTTGATGAAGTTTGTTGGGTCCTCAATACACGTCGTTCTCATCACTTCAAGTTAAAACCTTGAATGTGAAATGGATGATTTAGGTTCTATCCACAGGTCATGTATCACTCAACCTCATTTGCTTGATACGATCAACTCTTTTGGAACAAATTGATTGAAGTGAAGTTTCTTATGCTTCCTCAAGCGCATTAATAAGTTTTAATTACGCGTATATGAAAGTTGTTGGGTCCTCAACACACGTCGTTCTCATCACTTCTAGTTAAAATCTTGAATGTGAAATGGATAACTTAGGATCTAACCACGAGTCATGTATCACTCAACATCATTTGCTTGATACGATCAACTCTTTTGAAACAAATCGATTGAAGTGAAGTTTCTTATGCTTCATCAAGCGCATTAATAAGTTTTAATTACGAGTCCATGAAGGTTGTTGGGTCCTCAATACTCATCGTTCTCATCACTTCAAGTTAAAACCTTGAATGTGAAATAGAAAACTTAGGTTCTAACCACGAGTCATGTATCACTCAACATCATTTGCTTGATACGATCAACTCTTTTGGAACAAATCGATTGAAGTGAAGTTTCTAATGCTTCATCAAGCGCATTACTAAGTCTTAGTTACGCCTCTATGAAGGTTGTTGGGTCCTCAATACACGTCGTTCCCATCACTTCATGTTAAAACCATGAATGTGAAATGGATAACTTATGTTCTAACCACAAGTCATGTATCACTCAACCTCATTTTCTTGATACGATCAACTCTTTGGAACAAATCGATTGAAGTGAAGTTTCTAATGCTTCATCAAGCGCATTACTAAGTCTTAGTTACGCGTCCATAAAGGTTGTTGGGTCCTCAATACACGTTGTTCTCATCACTTCAAGTTAAAACCTTGAATGTGAAATGGATAACTTAGGTTCTAACCACAAGTCATGTATCACTCAACCTCATTTGCTTGATACGATCAACTCTTTTCGAACAAATCGATTGAAGTGAAGTTTCTTATGCTTCTTCAAGCTCATTAATAAGTTTTAATTACGCGTCCATGAAGGTTATTGGGTCCTCAATACACGTGGTTCTCATCACTTTAAGTTAAAATCTTGAATGTGAAATGGATAACTTAGGTTCTACCCACAAGTCATGTAACACTCATCCTCTTTCTTGTACGATCAACTCTTTGGAAAAAATCGATTGAAGTGAAGTTTCTTATGCTTCATCAAGCGCATTACTAAGTTTTAATTACGCTCCATGAAGGTTGTTGGGTCCTCAATACACGTGGTTCTCGTCACTTCAATTTAAAACCTTGAATGTGAAATGGATAACTTAGGTTCTATCCACAAGTCATGTAACACTCATCCTCATTTGCTTGATACGATCAACTCTTTTGGAACAAATCGATTGAAGTGAAGTTTCTTATGCTTCATCAAGCGCATTAATAAGTTTTAATTACGCGTCCATGAAGGTTGTTGGGTCCTCAATACACGTCGTTCTCATCACTTCAAGTTAAAATCTTGAAAGTGAAATGGATAACTTAGGTTCTAACCACGAGTCATGTATCACTCAACCTCATTTGCTTGATCCGATCAACTCTTTTCGAACAAATCGATTGAAGTGAAGTTTCTTATTCTTCTTCAAGCGCATTAATAAGTTTTAATTACGCGTCCATGAAGGTTGTTGGGTCCTCAATACATGTGGTTCTCATTACTTCAAGTTAAAACCTTGAATGTGAAATGGATAACTTAGCTTCTATCCACAAGTCATGTAACACTCATACTCATTTGCTTGATACGATCAACTCTTTTGGAACAAATAGATTGAAGTGAAGTTTCTTATGCTTCATCAAGCGCATTAATAGTTTTAATTTCGCGTCCATGAATGTTGTTGGGTCCTCAACACACGTCGTTCTCATCACTTCAAGTTTAAACCTTAAATGTGAAATGGATAACTTAGGTTCTAAACACGAGTCATGTATCACTCATCCTCATTTGCTTGATACGATCAACTCTTTTGGAACAAATCGATTGAAGTGAAGTTTCTTATGCTTCATCAAGCGCATTAATAAGTTTTAATTATGCGTCAATGAAGGTTGTTGGGTCCTCAATACACGTGGTTCTCATCACTTCAAGTTAAAATCTTGAATGTGAAATGGATGACTTAGATTCTATCCACAAGTCATGTAACACTCAACCTCATTTGCTTGATACGATCAACTCTTTTGGAACAAATCGATTGAAGTGAAGTTTCTTATGCTTCCTCAAGCGCATTAATAAGTTTTAATTACGCGTCCATGAAGGTTGTTGGGTCCTCAATACCTGTGGTTCTCTTCACTTCAAGTTAAAACCTTGATGTGAAATGGATAACTTAGTTTCTATCCACAAGTCCATGTAACACTCATCTCATTTGCTTGTTACGATCAACTCTTTTGGAACAAATAGATTGAAGTGAAGTTTCTTATGCTTCATCAAGCGCATTAATAAGTTTTAATTACGCGTCCATGAATGTGATTGGGTCCTCAACTACACGTCGTTCTCATCACTTCAAGTTTAAACTCTTGAAATGTGAAATGGATAACTTAGGTTCTAAACCCGAGTCATGTATCACTCATCCTCATTTGCTTGATACGATCAACTCTTTTCGGAACAAATCGATTGAAGTGAAGTTTCTTATGCTTCCTTCAAGCGCATTAATAAGTTTTAATTACTGCGTCCATGACGGTTGTTGGGGTCCTCAATACATGTGGTTCTCATTCACTTCAAGTTAAAACTCTTGAATGTGAATGGATACTTAGCTTCTATCCACAAGTCATGTAACACTCAACCTCATTTGCTTGATACGATCAACTCTTTTGGAACAAATCGATTGAAGTGAAGTTTCTTATGCTTCATCAAGCGCATTAATAGTTTTAATTTCCGCGTCCATGAATGTTGTTGGGTCCTCAACACACGTCGTTCTCATCACTTCAAGTTTAAACCTTAAATGTGAAATGGATAACTTAGGTTCTAAACACGAGTCATGTATCACTCATCCTCATTTGCTTGATACGATCAACTCTTTTGGAACAAATCGATTGAAGTGAAGTTTCTATGCTTCATCAAGCGCATTAATAAGTTTAATTATGCGTCCATGAAGGTTGTTGGGTCCTCAATACACGTCGTTCTCATCACTTCAAGTTAAACTCTTGAATGTGAAATGGATGACTTAGATTCTATCCACAAGTCATGTAACACTCAACCTCATTTGCTTGATACGATCAACTCTTTTAGAACAAATCGATTGAAGTGAAGTTTCTTATGCTTCCTCAAGCGCATTAATAAGTTTTAATTACGCGTCCATGAAGGTTGTTGGGTCCTCAATACACGTGGTTCTCATCACTTCAAGTTAAAACCTTAAATGTGAAATGGATAACTTAGGTTCTATCCAAAGTCATGTAACACTCATCCTCATTTGCTTGATACGATCAACTCTTTTGGAACAAATCGATTGAAGTGAAGTTTCTTATGCTTCATCAAGCGCATTAATAAGTTTTAATTACGCGTCCATGAAGGTTGTTGGGTCCTCAATACACGTCGTTCCTCATCACTTCAAGTTAAACCTTGAATGTGAAATGGATAACTTAGGTTCTATCCACAAGTCATGTAACACTGCATCCTCATTTGCTTGATACGATCAACTCCTTTGGAACAAATCGATTGAAGTGAAGTTTCTTATGCTTCATCAAGCGCATTAATAAGTTTAATTACGCGTCATGAAGGTTGTTGGGTCCTCAATACACGTCGTTCTCATCACTTCAAGTTAAACTTGAATGTGAAATGGATGAACTTAGGATTCTAATCCACAAGTCATGTATCACTCTAACCTCATTTGCTTGATACGATCAACTCTTTTAGAACAAATCGATTGAAGTGAAGTTTCTTATGCTTCATCAAGCGCATTAATAAGTTTAATTACGCGTCCATGAAGGTTGTTGGGTCCTCAATACACGTCGGTTCTCATCACTTCAAGGTAAAACCTTGAATGTGAAATGGATAACTTAGGTTCTATCCACAAGGTCATGTAGCAACTCAACCTCATTTGCTTGATACGATCAACTCTTTTGGAACAAATCGATTGAAGTGAAGTTTCTTAATGCTTCATCAAGCGCATTAATAAGTCTTAAGTTACGCGTCCATGAAGGTTGTTGGGTCCTCAATACACGTCGTTCCTCATCACTTCAAGTTAAATCGTTGAATGTGAAATGGATAACTTAGGTTCTAATCCACAAGTCATGTAACACTGAACCTCATTTGCTTGATACGATCAACTCTTTTGGAACAAATCGATTGAAGCAAAGTTTCTAATGCTTCATCAAGCGCATTACTAAGTCTTAGTTACGCGTCTATGAAGGTTGTTTGGTACTCAATACACGTCGTTCTCATCACATCAAGTTAAAACCTTAATTGTGAAATGGATAACTTAGGTTCTAACCACAAGTCATGTATCACTCAACCTCATTTGCTTGATACGATCAACTCTTTTGGAACAAATCGATTGAAGATAAGTTTCTTATGCTTCATCAAGTGTATTACTGAGTCTTAGTTACGCGTCCAAGAGGGTTGTTGGGTCTTCAATACACGTCGTTCTTACCACTTCAGGTTAAAACCTTGAATGTGAAATGGATATCTTAGGTTCTAACCACAAGTCATGTAACACTCAACCTCATTTGCTTGATACGATCAACTCTTTTGGAACAAATCGATTGAAGTGAAGTTTCTTATGCTTCATCAAGCGCATTACTAAGTCTTAGTTACGCGTCCATGAAGGTTGTTGGGTCCTCAATACACGTCGTTCTCATCACTTCAAGCTAAAACCTTGAATGTGAAATGGATAACTTAGGTTCAAACCACAAGTCATGTATCAGTCAACCTCATTTGCTTAATACGATCAAATCTTTAGGAACAAATCGATTGAAGCAAAGTTTCTAATGCTTCATCAAGCGCATTACTAAGTCTTAGTTACGCGTCCATGACGGTTGTTGGGTCCTCAATACACGTCGTTCTCATCACTTCAAGTTAAAACCTTGAATGTAAAATGGATAACTTAGGTTCTAACCACAAGTCATGTATCACTCATCCTCATTTGCTTGATACGATTAACTCTTTTGCAACAAATCGATTGAAGTGAAGTTTCTTATTCTTCATCAAGCGCATTAATAAGTTTTAATTGCGCGTCCATGAAGGTTGTTGGGTCCTCAATACACGTCGTTCTCATCACTTCAAGTTAAAACCTTGATTGTGAAATGGATAACCTAGGTTCTAACCACAAGTCATGTAACACTCAACCTCATTTGCTTGAAACGTTCAACTCTTTTGGAACAAATCGATTGAAGTGAAGTTTCGAATGCTTCATCAAGCGAATTACTAAGTCTTAGTTACACGTCCATGAGGGTTGTTGGGTCTTCAATACACGTCGTTCTTACTACTTCAGGTTAAAACCTTGAATGTGAAATGGATAACTTAGGTTCTAACCACAAGTCATGTAACACTCAACCTCATTTTCTTTATACGATCAACTCTTTTCGAACAAATCGATTGAAGTGAAGTTTCTTATGCTTCATCAAGCGCATTAATAAATCTTAATTACGCGTCCATGTAGGTTGTTTGGTCCTTAATACACGTCGTTCTCATCACTTCAAGTTAAAACCTTGAATGTGAAATTGATAACTTAGATTCTATCCACAAGTCATGTAACACTCATCTGCATTTGCATGATACGATCAACACTTTTGGAACAAATTGATTGAAGTGAAGTTTCTTGTGTTTCATCAAGCGCATTAATAAGTTTTAATTACGCGTCCATGAAGGTTGTTGGGCCCTCAATACACGTCGTTCTCATCACTTCAAGTTAAAACCTTGAATGTGAAATGGATAACTTAGGTTCTAACCACGAGTCATGTATCATTCAACCTCATTTGCTTGATACGATCAACTCTTTTGGAACAAATCGATTGAAGTGAAGTTTCTAATGCTTTATCAAGCGCATTACTAAGTCTTAGTTATGCGTCCATGAAGGTTGTTGGGTCCTCAATACACGTCGTTCTCATCACTTCAAGTTAAAACCTTTAATGTGAAATGGATAACTTATGTTCTAACCACAAGTCATGTATCACTCATCCTTATTTGCTTGATACGATCAACTCTTTTGGAACAAATCGATTGAAGTGAAGTTTCTAATGCTTCATCAAGCGATTACTAAGTCTTAGTTACGCGTCTATGAAGGTTGTTGGGTCCTCAGTACACGTCGTTCTCATCACTTCAAGTTAAAACCTTGAATGTGAAATGGATAACATATGTTCTAACCACAAGTCATTTAACACTCAACTTCATTTGCTTGATACGATCAACACTTTTCGAACAAATCGGTTGAAGTGAAGTTTCTTCTGCTTCATCAAGCGCATTAATAAATCTTAATTACGCATCCATGGAGGTTGTTAGGTCCTCAATACACGTCGTTCTCATCACTTCAAGTTAAAACCTTGAATGTAAAATTGATAACTTAGGTTCTATCCACAAGTCATGTAACAGTCATCCTCATTTGCTTGAAACGATCAAAACTTTTGGAACAAATCGATTGAAGTCAAGTTTCTTATGCTTCATCAAGCGCATTAATAAGTTTTAATTACGCGTCCATGAAGGTTGTTGGGTCCTCTATACGCGTCGTTCTCATCTCTTCAAGTTAAAACCTTGAATGTGGAATGTATAACTTATGTTCTAACCAAAAATCATGTATCACTCAACCTCATTTGCTTGATACGATCAACTCTTTTGGAACAAATCGATAGAAGTGAAGTTTCTAATGCTTCATCAAGCGCATTACTAAGTCTCAGTTACCCGTCCATGAAGGTTGTTGTGTTCCTCAATACACGTCATTCTCATCACTTCAAGTTAAAACCTTGAATGTGAAATGGATAACTTAGGTTCTAACCACGAGTCATGTATCACTCAACCTCTTTTGCTTGATATGATCAACTCTTTTGGAAAAAATCGATTGAAGTGAAGTTTCTTATGCTTCATCAAGCGCATTACTTAGTCTTAGTTACGCGTCCATGAGGGTTATTGGGTCTTCAATACACGTCGTTCTTACCACTTCAGGATAAAACTTTTAATGTGAAATGGATAACTTAGGTTCTAACCACAAGTCATGTAATACTCAACCTCATTTGCTTGATACGATCAACTGTTTTCGAACAAATCGATTTAAGTGAAGTTTCTTATGCTTCATCAAGCGCATTAATATATCTTAATTACGCGTCCATGAAGGTTGTTGGGTCCTCAATACACGTCGTTCTCGTTACTTCAAGTTAAAACCTTGAATGTGAAATGGATAACTTAGGTTCTATCCACAAGTCATTTAACACTCAACCTCATTTGCTTGGTACGATCCACTCTTTTGGAACAAATCGATTGAAGTGAAGTTTCTAATGCTTCATCAAGCGCATTACTAAGTCTTAGTTACGCGTCCATGAAGGTTGTTGTAACGACCCGAGAGGATCGTCACATAATCCGTATCTTTCTTACTCATTTAATCCTTATTACTCTCACATGATTCATTTTTTGCAGTGTATTTCCTTTTTTTTTTGAAACGTAATTTAACTCAAGATGTCATATTCGATTCGCTAAGTCTTAATCGGCAAAGGAAAACATTACATATCTGCCGGCGGACAGTAAAATGTGTATCGGCTAGTGAAGGGAAAACTCTAAGTTATAGACTGCATCTACCGATAGAAGAATGAACCACATCTACCGATGATCACGTGTCCGCCACGCGACACGTCTGATCTCAACCAGCAATAGACATCCACCGTGGTCACGGGCATTGCACGTGCCTAATTAAAGACATCGCCCGGTCCCGAACACTCTCTACTTGATGTTCATATTTACCCTACATCGACCCGTGGTCATGTGTGCTTCACGTGACCGACTTAAAACATTACCTTGACATTATGATGTGATCCAAGTTCAGACCAAGTCAAAGCCAAAGAATAAGGATCCAATTGAAGATACGGCGGGCCCAATGGCAAGAGCAAGAAGCCCAAGATTATTGGAAGATCTTTTGAAAAAAGGGAGGTGCAATGCACATGCACAAATAAGAATTAAAGAGGACATGCGCCAAGCACATGCGTATACGAGGAATTAAAAAGTCACATGCAAAGCACATGCAAATCAAACAAATCTCGTAGAAAAAGATCTTATCCAGCTGAATCTATTCAAATTACGTTCAAATGGAGTTTAAACATGAGATGACATCTGATCAAGCCAATGATCATTATCTCACGATTTTATTAGTTATTTTATTTTTATTTTCGTTTTTTTTAATTATTTAATTTAATTTTAATGTGTAGCCTATTTAATGGCAAAACTATTTGATTTAAGGGGGATTCAGGTTTTATCTAATTGTGAGAGAATTTCTCTTAGTTTCTTGAAGAAACTCCGAACTTATCAAGGTTCTCCTTGTGGCGTTCAAAATCTGACTTATCAAACGAACAGGCATATTCGTTTGTGGCGTCCTCCTTATTCCAAGGTTCGGATCTGTATAGATTTCGGGTCAAGGATTTCCTCTTCGAACTTGTAGATTCTGGGTTAGCGACGACGCCAATATTTTGATCGTGGGTCACCGTCACATCGTTGGCGTGGTTCGCATCATTTGGTATCAGAGCCAAATCGAGTTCGTCAGGTTCTATCCCTCCTTTCCGTTTTGTTTTGTTTCAGAAATTTTGTTCTTGAGTCTTGAAATCTGTTTCAATTTGTCTCGTTGATTCGCTATTCAAATATGCATCAAACGAAAACATCGTCTTCATATGAATCATAGAACGTCGTGTTAGCTTTCCGATCTGTGTTGAAACGTCAAAATCGGATCTTGTTTGCCTATTCAAATTTAAATTTTTGTTACTATCGTCGATTTCATTCTGGTGTACTCGAATCTGGTTAAAACAATTTTAATCATTCGAATATTTTCTAGACCTCAAACAAAATTGTCAGCATCTTATGATTTGTGAATTAGCGTTTTATCTTTCCGATCTATATTGAAACGTCAAAATCGGATCTTGTTTGCTTATTCAAAAGTGAAATTTTGTAACTGTCAAGGATTGGTGATGCTCAAAAGTATTTCGCAGTTTTCATCTTGATAACGATTCCGATTGCGAAATTGTTATTCTTTAAGTTGTTAGATGAGATTTTTATCTTTCCAAATCATACCTGAACGTCAAATTCCGATTTGGTTTGGGCACTACAACGTCATCTACAAATTCGGTTACCAATTCTGTTACAAATTCGGTTACCAATTCGGTTACAAATTCGGTTACCAATTCGGTTACAAATTCAAAAAAAAAAATTTGTGGTTCTTTAAATCTGTTTGACTACCTTACATCATTGGATTGTTCCTTTGCATCCTTATACTATTCTGATTATTTTGAGCTAGTTCTTTCATCACTAATTGTAGTGTCTGTTATTTTGGTTTGTCTTGTTTAGTTCGCCACTTGTGAACTTCCATTACTATTCGGTTAGTTTCGAAAGAAATCAAAGAGAATTCAAGTGGAAAAAGGCACGAGTGAGTGAGCATATTAGAGGGTAACAGCCAATATTATTGAGTGTAAACACGAGTGCAATTGAGTGATTTTTCTTCATTTCGAGTGAAACACGTGAGGGAGTGCTGTGAGGTCCTATATTTCCTCACCTTTTACTTTCTTATTTGTTTCGTAATTGTAGTACTTATTTTGCCATTATTTATTTATTTTTTTGTTCTTTTTATTTTGGTTTGTCAGTTTTTGTTATTGCAGGAAAACTCATTTATTACTATTTGATTAGTTTTCTTTAAAAAAAAAAAAAAAAAAAATCAAGTGGAAAAGGCACGAGTGGGTGAGCATATCTAAAGGTAAAAGCCAATATTATTGAGAGCAAACACGAGTGAAATTGAGTGATTTTCCACATTTTCGAGTGAAACACGTGAGGGAGTGTTGTGAGGTCCTATTTTACTTCACCTTCTACGTTCTTGCAGAGAATACCTAACCATGTCCGACGCAGAAGACAACCAACATCCAGCTAACATGCCAAATTTACAAATGGAGGCGATCATGGGGGAGATGAGGCGGCTGATGAGACAAGGGTTCAATGAGATCAATGAGCGAATTGATCAAGTGGAACAGATTGCGACACGAGTCCAACCCCAGGCTGGGCATAATGCACTGAGAAGAAACCAGCGTACGCAGTTCCCTATGGAAGAGATCGATGAAATTGATGAGAGAAACTTGGAGGATGATCTTGATAGGGTGTCCGTGGGCAGTCGTGGAAGACATGGGAATGACCGCGCAAGACAAGACCGAGGCCGACTTGATTATAATTTGGGAAACATCAAGATGAAGATTCCCGAGTTTCGAGGAAAAAGTGATCCAGAGGAGTACCTGGACTGGGAACGGAAAATAGAGCTAGTTTTTGATTGCCACAACTACTCCGAGCGAAAGAAAGTGAAGCTTGCTGCCATAGAATTTACAGGGTATGCGATAGTGTGGTGGGACAAGTTGTGTCTCGATCGAAAGCAAGACGGAGACCTTCCTATTGAGAGTTGGGCAGAGATGAAGAGAGTGATGCGACGTCGATTTGTACCGAGTCATTACCGGCGTGATCTACACAACAAATTACAAACTCTTCGGCAAGGGAGTCGAAGTGTAGATGAGTATTACAAGCATGGGGAGATGACGATGATACGGGCCAACGTCAAAGAGGATCGAGAAGATCAAGAGAGGATCACGAAAGAATTTCAAATCATTAATGATGAGAGGGATAAAGAAAAAAGTGAAAAGATATTAGTTGAAAAAGATGTCAAAATAGAAAAAGCAAGTGGAGAAAGAAAAATAGTTGAAAATAGCACAAAGAGGGATGAAAAGCCGAGGGAGCAAGAGAGAAAAATTGAGGGAAAAAAGATAAAATCGAGGGAGAGAGTGAACAAAAGTCAAGTGAGAAACAAATCGTGTTGATGAACAAAAGTGAGAATAAGCGTGAGATGATTTTGCTTTTATATAAAGATGTTTATTTATCATCTAACGACTTGCAAAGTTTTCTTCCAAGTGTTGTTTCTTTTCTTTTGCAGAAAAATAAATATGACATTCCCGAGGAATTTCGGAGACAAATTTCTCCGTTGAGGGAGATTAAGAAGCAAAAAGATCTCGTACCAAGTACGTTAGTTCCAAGTCATCCGGAAACATCAACCAGGTTTGAGTGTAAAAATGATGAATTTGTTAAGCAATTTCATACAATGGTAAGATATATTTTTGAACCCGGAGATATGGTTTGGCTACATCTACAAAAAGATAGGTTTCCGAACACACGGGACAACAACTTACAACCTCGAGGAGATGATCCTTTCCAATTCCTAGAGCGCATCAACGACACCGCTTACAAGATCAACCAACTGAGTGAATACGGTAATGTAAGCACATGTTTTAATTTTACTAATTTGTTTTTATATGATGCAGGAGATTCGAGGACGAATCTTTTCGAAGGGAGAGGGAATGATGTGATCCAAGTTCAGACCAAGTCAAAGCCAAAGAATAAGGATCCAATTGAAGATACGGCGGGCCCAATGGCAAGAGCAAGAAGCCCAAGATTATTGGAAGATCTTTTGAAAAAAGGGAGGTGCAATGCACATGCACAAATAAGAATTAAAGAGGACATGCGCCAAGCACATGCGTATACGAGGAATTAAAAAGTCACATGCAAAGCACATGCAAATCAAACAAATCTCGTAGAAAAAGATCTTATCCAGCTGAATCTATTCAAATTACGTTCAAATGGAGTTTAAACATGAGATGACATCTGATCAAGCCAATGATCATTATCTCACGATTTTATTAGTTATTTTATTTTTATTTTCGTTTTTTTTAATTATTTAATTTAATTTTAATGTGTAGCCTATTTAATGGCAAAACTATTTGATTTAAGGGGGATTCAGGTTTTATCTAATTGTGAGAGAATTTCTCTTAGTTTCTTGAAGAAACTCCGAACTTATCAAGGTTCTCCTTGTGGCGTTCAAAATCTGACTTATCAAACGAACAGGCATATTCGTTTGTGGCGTCCTCCTTATTCCAAGGTTCGGATCTGTATAGATTTCGGGTCAAGGATTTCCTCTTCGAACTTGTAGATTCTGGGTTAGCGACGACGCCAATATTTTGATCGTGGGTCACCGTCACATCGTTGGCGTGGTTCGCATCACATTAAACAATAAGAGAATACTCGCATCATCCGGTCACTAGACGACAAATAATATTCTCATCATCCGGTGAAGAAGTACACTTCATCCACCGAATGCTAGACGACAAAATACCATTTACATCATCCGGTGACTTATAACACTACATTTGCCGATCGCTAGACGACAAAATAGCACTCCCATCATCCGATGGCTTAAACACTCTACATCTGCCGATCGCTAGATGACAAAATAACACTTTCATCATCCGATGGCTTAAACACTCTACATCTGCCGATCACGTCAGCCGGATGATTGCCTCATCCAGCTTCTATCATACGGCAGTAAAACACTATAATCATCAAACATCTTCATTCGGTAGAACATATCACAACTCACCCGATTCCTAACTTAGTAACCATAAACCTCAAAGAGTAAAAATCATAAACTCATCTAAAATACGCATAGCGGAAGACTCAAACAAAACAAACCATTCATTAATCCTTAAAATCGTATTCAGACTCTAAAGACAAGCCCTTCAGATCCAAATCTCATTGTTATAAGAAATTCTGTTCTATTTAGTCATCTGTTCATCGTAAACTTTTCTGACTTACTATGAGCATAACCAGGGAACTTAATCGCTTATCCAGCCTTCACTGTCACACTGAGCATCCTCCAGCAACCAAGCTTAGACATCCTCATTAACCTTGAGTTCCTCACCTGAAAACTCGTCACCTACATCATAAGTTTTAAACTATATGCCTAATGCTTAGTAAGGAATGCAACACTAACATGGATGCATGAATGTATAGTTTGGGAAAATCACATGCTCATAAATCTTTTTCTTGTTCATATCTTTGCTTGAAATCATCATTCATAGTCATAGTTCATATTCAGCATTCATAGTCATTGGTCATATTCATCATTCATAGTCATTGATCATATTCATCAATCATAGTCATTGATCATATTCATCATTCATAGTCATTGATCATATTCATCATTCATATAAGTTGTGTGGATTAAGAGAGGATTTGTGCCGGTAAAGAGGGTTCGATAGTGAGTTTGATCTTGTTCCCTATTGCGGGTCGTATTCATATGTCCCTCTTTGGACTGTGAGATACGCCGAACCGCCCCCAACCCTCGCTTAGTCCACGTTGCATAAATCTTATATATATACATATTCTGTTCATGGAAAACATGCATTAAAACATTTTCTTATGCTTGAGAATCATTCATGATGCATGAACATGAGAACTTTTAACCCATCAGACTATGACAAGGATCATATCAGAGCAGACAACTTCACATTCAGTAGCAGGTCATCAAATAGTATAACCCACAACATTCATCAATCCTTCAAGTGCAGACAAGCTCATTATCATAAGGTAAACATTAGACATCTAAAACAACCTAGTACTCCCACGATGTAGGGCTCTATTAGCCAGAAATCTTAATACATTCACTTACCTGGTCTTCTTAGCACTTGAGCTCCTTTCTCTTTAAACTTCTTCACCTAAAACATTGATATTGCAGTAGTTAAAACAAAATCCTAATAGTTCTAATCCCCTTCTCTCCTCCCCCCCCCCCCCCCCCCCCCCCCCCCCCCCCCCTCTACCTCCGAGCAACAAGCGACAACAAATGCAAACCACCAAACAAAATCAGAGCGCAACCAAACCGATGCTCTTGATTTGCCCAGAGGGTGCATTAGCAGCTTTAAACAACGTTCGTCCGTGTATCCATCAAAGGACACCGACAGAAAGGGTCCACGAGACATATCAACTGCCGAGTTACGGTCGCTGTGTACCCGACCCAACGCACATTTGCTCAACCGAATTCGAAATCCAAAGGAGCAACATCATGAAAGGTGACGTGCGCTACAGTTCAATGCCGAAGCAGAGATCCTCGTAAGCGCACGAACCAAATGCCCCCTCACACGGCTTTGCTCAACAAAGCCCTGAATCCATGGAACCACAACCCTATTCCCCGCGAAATCCAGCAGGCAACAGAGCATAACTCCACACTCAAGCCAGAAAGCTCAGCGCGATCATCAAGCACAGGCAGCAAGGGCCACTAGTGACGCTCACCAAGACAGCCATTCTAAGCCTTCTCGCATAATGCACCTGTTAGAGCACAAGCAACCAAGCCCCCCGCAAGCGAACACG
>CM039509.1:11843096-11868594 GCA_022432975.1 Begonia masoniana
TACCTATTTCTGTGCAAACATTTTGATTTAAGGAGAACAAATTTGAATTAAAAAATTGAGTGTTTTTTTTAGAGAGGATTTCTCTTTAGTTCTTTGCGAAGAACAACGATCTTCTTCAAGTCACGCTTGAAGAATCTCTTTGATAGCTTTGGTTCTTACCAACGAGTTTGGTCTGGGTCAAGCTCCTGTTTTGATAGCTTTGGTTCAGCCAACAGGTGTGGCTCGGGTCAAGCTCCTGTTTTGATAACTTGGGTTCCATCGAATTCTTCGATTGGGGTCTTAGTTCCTTACTTTGTTCTTGAATCAAAAGGCATTCCTTTCAATTATTCCGCGTTGTTGTCGGGTCCCGGGTCCTTTCGATCCGAGGTTCGCATCACTTAACAAATTCCAACCAATGCCTCTGCCTCATGTTCAATTCCTTTTGTGTAAAGAGATACTTCAGACTTTTATGGTCAGAAAACACTTCACACTGCTGTCCATATAAGTAGTGTCTCCATATCTTCAAAGCAAAAACAACAGCGGCTAATTCTAAATCATGGGTGGGATAGTTCTGTTCATAACTCTTTAATTGTCTAGAGGCATACGCTACAACCTTGCTTTCTTGCATCAAAACACAGCCCAAACCAACTTTTGATGCATCACAAAATACGCTAAACTTTCCTTCTTCGGTTGGAATGGTCAATACCGGGGCTGTTGTTAACTTCACCTTCAATGTCTGGAAGCTATCCTCACAAGCTTCAGTCTAAGAATACTTGTTGTCCTTCCTTGTCAAATTCGTCAGGGGCTTAACTATCATAGAAAATCCTTTGATGAACTTTCTGTAATAGCCTGCCAATCCAAGGAAACTGCGAACTTCACTGGCATTCTTTGGTTGTGGCCAATCCTTTACTGCCTGAATTTTGGTCGGGTCCACTGATATGCCATTAGCAGAAACTACATGACCAAGAAAATTAACCTTGTCCAACCAAAATTCACACTTGGACAATTTGGCATAGAGTTGGTGCTCCTTTAATGTCGTCAAAACTACTCTTAAATGCTCTGCATGGTCAGCTTCAGTCCGTGAGTATATCCGGATATCATCTATGAACACAATTACAAATTTGTCCAAACACTCACGAAACACTCGATTCATTAAGTCCATAAAGGCTGCAGGTGCATTGGTCAGTCCAAATGACATGACCAAGAATTCGTAGTGTCCATAACGGGTCCTGAAGGCTATCTTTGGTATATCTCCTTCCTTAACTTTCAGTTGGTAATAACCTGAACGTAAATCTATTTTTGAAAACACCTTTGCTCCTTGCAATTGGTCAAACAAATCATCAATCCGAGGTAAGGGGTACTTATTTTTTATTGTCAACTTATTTAGCTCCCTATAGTCTATGCACGTTCTAAGGGAACCATCTTTCTTCTTGACAAATAAGACAGGTGCACCCCAAGGAGAACTGCTAGGGCGTATAAATCCTTTGTCTACTAATTCCTGTAATTGGACCTTTAACTCCTTCAGCTCAACAGGTGCCATCCGATAAGGATTCTTAGATACGGGTAAGGCCTCAGGGTACGTATCTATTACAAACTCTATTTCTCTATCCGGTGGTAATCCTGGCAAATCATCTAAGAACGCCTCAGGGAACTCTCTGACTATGGGGATATCTTGTAACTCTATCTTATTCTTCACCCGAACATCCATTATGCTAGCTAAGTAACTCTCACAACCATTTTTCAGTAACCGATAAATTTCTAGTGAGGATATAATCGGTATTTTGCTTATCTTAGGAATAGCTTGGAAGGAATAATGATCACCATTTGGGGGTCAAAAATCAACCATCCTAGATCTACAACTTATTGTGGCATAATGCCTAAATAACCAATCCATTCCTAATATCACCTCGTATCCTTTCATGTCAATTACAATCAGTTCTACATATAGTTTCTTACTTCCTAAGGACACAACATCACCTTTAACAATCTGTTCAGAATGTAGGGACTTTCCTGATGGTAACATAACATCATATGGCCTTTCGGCTGGTAAAAGTTCTAAGTTGTGTTGGCATACAAACAAAGTTGATATAAACGAGTGTGTGGCTCCCGTATCTATAAGTGTGTAAGCAACAAAACCGCAAAACATAATGGTACCTGTTATGACTGTATGCTGCACGGCTTCCTCATCCTCCATCATTGCATAGACTCTAGGTGTTACCCTTGCAAGGTTCGGATCTGGCGGCATGGGGTAGTCTCTGACTATATGTCCAACCTTATCACATCTGAAACAGCGGCCAGAACGCAACTTGCATTCGCCGGGGTGGTTCTTCTGACAGGTGGGGCATAAGGGTGCCAGAGGCCTCTTCCCTTTTCCTTGGTCATCATTCTGGTTGAGGGGTCTCTTTATACCTTGTTGTTGTTGCTGTGGTCCCCTGTTCTGTTGCGGCTGCCATCCTTTGTTCTGACGTGGTGGCGGCTTGAGCGTCCTTCGTGAATTTTCTTGGCTGCTCACGCTGTGCGTATGCTGTCATTTCCGCCTCTTCCAGCTCCAAGGCCTTAGCCGTCACTTCACCATAAGGTACATTGTGTATCCCAGCAGTCTTTACTTTCATATACAAACTCGGCTTCAGTCCTTGAACAAATTGGTAAATCTTGTCCTCATCATCCTCAATCATACGGGGAGCAAACCGTGATAAGGCATCAAATTTGCATATGTAATCCGTCACAGAGCTAGTTTGTCGCAGATTCATGAACTCCTTCTTCTTGTTGGCCCGAACAGTCCTATTGAAGTACTTGTCAAAGAAAGCAGTCTTGAACATCTCCCAGGTCATAGCTTTGGCATTAGCGGTGTTTTGGATCGAGTCCCACCAATGCCTTGCACTTAATTCCAAAT
The DNA here is from genome assembly GCA_022432975.1 of Begonia masoniana. Lineage (NCBI taxonomy): Eukaryota > Viridiplantae > Streptophyta > Magnoliopsida > Cucurbitales > Begoniaceae > Begonia > Begonia masoniana. Next base: position 11,845,969 of record CM039509.1, read on the forward strand.
GAAAGACAGGATAGGTGACCTTATCTCCTTCATCAACCTTTGCATACTTAAACATGTCTTCTATCTTTCGAACCCACTCCTCAGCATAAATAGGATCTGAAACATGTCCATTAAACACCGGGGGTCGAAGCCGGTGGAAACGCTCACCCCCATGATCATGAGTTGCATTAGTACTGGAGTTGCCTTGTTCCTCTCTAGCAGTCATCAGTCGTTCGATCTGGTGAGATTGACGCATGACCAACTCTGTCAACTGAGCAATAGCATTGCTATCCTCATTGGTCTCTCTCTGCTGACCTCTAACCATTTTTGGGATTCCTAGACAAATCATTACAGATATATCTTAACTTAATGACATATACTGAAATCATAAATACTTACAGTTGCTGGAGTGTGCTCATGTGACAGTCAGTGCTGGAAGGCAGTCTGCAGAATCGGTTTTAGAACCCGGTTTTTGCTCTGATACCATAATTGTAACGACCCGGGAGGATCGTCACATAATCCGTATCTTTCTTACTCATTTAATCCTTATTACTCTCACATGATTCATTATTAGCAGTGTATTTCCTTTTTTTTTAAACGTAATTTAACTCAAAATGTCATATGTGATTCGCTAAGCCTCAATCGGCAAAGGAAAACATTACATATCTGTCGGCGGGCAGTACAATGTGTATCGGCTAGTGAAGGAAAAACTTTCAGTTATAGACTGCATCTACCGATAGAAGAATGAACCACATCTACCGATGATCACGTGTTCGCCACGCGACACGTCTGATCTCAACCAGCAATAGATATCCACTGGTGGTCACGGGCATTGCACGTGCCTAATTAAAGACATCGCCCGGTCCCGAACACTCTCCACTAGATGTTCATATTTACCCTACATCGACCGGTGGTCATGTGTGCTTCACGTGACCGACTTAAAACATTACCTGGACATTAAACAATAAGAGAATACTCGCATCATCCGGTCACTAGACGACAAATAACATTCTCATCATTCGGTGAAGAATTACACTTCATCCACCGAATGCTAGACGACAAAATACCATTTACATCATCCGGTGACTTAATACACTACATCTGCCGATCGCTAGACGACAAAATAGCACTCTCATCATCCGATGGCTTAAACACTCTACATCTGCCGATCGCTAGACGACAAAATAACACTTTCATCATCCGCTGGCTTAAACACTCTACATCTGCCGATCACGTTAGCCGGATGATTGCCTCATCCAGCTTCTATCATACGGCAGTAAAACACTATAATCATCAAACATCTTCATTCGGTAGAACATATCACAACTCACCCGATTCCTAACTTAGTAACCATAAACCTCAAAGAGTAAAAATCATAAACTCATCTAAAATACGCATAGCGGAAGACTCAAACAAAACAAACCATTCATTAATCCTTAAAATCGCATTCAGACTCTAAAGACAAGCCCTTCAGATCCAAATCTCATTGTTATAAGAAATTCTGTTCTATTTAGTCATCTGTTCATCGTAAACTTTTCTGACTTACTATTAGCATAACCAGGGAACTTAATCGCTTATCCAGCCTTCACTGTCACACTGAGCATCCTCCAACAACCAAGCTTAGACATCCTCATTAACCTTGAGTTCCTCACCTGAAAACTCGTCACCTACATCATAAGGTTTAAACTATAAGCCTAATGCTTAGTAAGGAATGCAACACTAACATGGATGCATGAATGTATAGTTTGGGAAAATCACATGCTCATAAATCTTTTTCTTGTTCATATCTTTGCTTGAAATCATCATTCATAGTCATAGTTCATATTCATCATTCATAGTCATTGATCATATTCATCATTCATATAAGTTGTGTGGATTAAGAGAGGATTTATGCCGGTAAAGGGGGTTCGACAGTGAGTTTGATCTTGTTCCCTACTGCGGGTCGTATTCATATGTCCCTCTTTGGACTGTGACATACGCCGAACCGCCCCCAACCCTCACTTAGTCCACGTTGCATAAATCTTATATATATACATATTTTGTTCATGGAAAACATGCATTAAAACATTTTCTTATGCTTGAGAATCATTCATGATGCATGAACATGAGAACTTTTAACCCATCAGACTATGACAAGGATCATACCAGAGCAGACAACTTCACATTCACTAGCAGGTCATCAAATAGTATAACTCACAACATTCATCAATCCTTCAAGTGCAGACAAGCTCATTATCATAAGATAAACATTAGACATCTAAAACAACCTAGTACTCCCACGATGTAGGGCTCTATTAGCCGGAAAACTTAATACATTCACTTACCTGGTCTTCTTAGCACTTGAGCTCCTTTCTCTTTAAACTTCTTCACCTAAAACATTTACATTGCAGTAGTTAAAACAAAATCCTAATAGTTCTAATCTCAAGTTATCCTAAGATTTAATAGCTAAAGTCATTCCCACTCTCAGATTTCAAATGTCCTTATTATTAGTTCGCAATTGGAAGATCCAAAACTCCAATGCCGAGTAGAAAACAGGGCTAACAAACTAACAGATAGCTACGTTGTCTATTACATACCTCGGGCACAGAGTAGTCGAGTGGTGGCAGAGAAACAGATTGTCGAAGAGAGTATGCTGAAAGCAGAGAGCAAGAGCTTGGGAGAGAAGAAATCACCGAAAAGGAAGGTGTCGGCCTACAGTGGTTCAAGTGAGGTTTAAAACATTTCCTTTTTCTTTATATATTGGTCATCACCCTCCATTATTAAAACTTTGCCACTTAACCTAGTTTAAATCCACATAAAATAAATTATTCTTGGTATAAAACTCTAAATCGTGAAGATTGAATATTTATGACCGTTAATAAAGTTAGGAAGTCACCTGGCTGAAGTTGTCGGGTGTTACAGTTGTTGGGTCCTCAATACACGTCGTTCTCATCACTTCAAGTTAAAACCTTGAATGTGAAATGGATAACTTAGGTTCTAACCACAAGTCATGTATCACTCAACCTCATTTGCTTGATACGATCAACTCTTTTAGAACAAATCGATTGAAGTGAAGTTTCTAATGCTTCATCAAACTGATATGAACCTAAGATATTAGAGATCTTAGACCCAACACGTAATACGGAATTCAAAGGGAATAATGCCTTTATTGATTCGAAAGAATAAGAAGAAGGAACTTAGCGATGGAACCAAAGTTATCAGAAAAAGTAGCTAGACCCGAACCAAACTCGTTGGTTGAACCTAAGCTATCAAGTTCGATCTTTTAAAGAATACACTTGAAGAAGATCAAGTTCTAATCCAAGAACTCAAGAAGAGAATTATAAGGATCTCACCTCAAAGCAAAAGCTTAATAAAAATCAATTCATTCAAAAGTGCCTAAAATCTATTACAAGCCTCCCTTAAATAGGCAAAGGGATAAAACTAATAAGGTAATAACATAATTAGAAATAATCAAAATATCCTAATTAAACAATAGAAAAGTTTCCAAAAATAAGAGAAGGAAAATTGGAAAGTGGTGCAAGTGGATGGTGGCCGCGGAACTTAGGTTTAAGTAACGTGAGTCTCGAGTTTAATTCAGATTGTGGGCCTAGCCCAATGGTGTGGCACTTGTAAGAACTTTGAAGTTAAAAACTCTTGGGCTAGAGTAGTGCCATGTTGGGTGACCATGTGGGAAGTCTTTATTTTTGAGACTTCGTTTTGGGCTTCGTTTTGGGCTTCTTTTCCAGTCCTTGCTTCTTCATCAACACTTAGTAATATTATTGCTCGTTGCACATTTTGTGATGATTCCTTTTCTTGGATGTCTTTGATTAAAATTTGTAGTCTTTTGTTTATTTTCTTCGTTCTTGATCTCGTCATTGGTCCTCCTATATTCATCAATGGATCTTGGCTCCCTATTGCTTCTTGATTGTCCTTAGTTGCTCCTTTGACTACATCATTCCCTCCCTCTTCGAAAAGATTCGTCCTCGAATCTGCATCAAACAAAGATAAGTCACTAACATTAAAACTAGCGCTTACATTACCATATTCGCTCGGTAAGTCAATCTTATAAGCATTGTCATTGATGCGTTCCAACACTTGGAAGGGACCGTCTCCTCGCGGTTGTAATTTATTCTTTCTCCGCTCCGCAAATCTCTCCTTTCGTAGATGCACCCAAACCCAATCTCCGGGTTCAAAATGATTTCTTTTCTACTCTTGTTGGCTTGTCGCGCATAGTGCTCGTTCTTTTGTATAATGTTTTCTCGAACCTTCGAGTGTAATTCTCTTACGAATTCAGCCTTTCTTTTTCCATTTAAATCAACCAATTCGTTAGAAGGTAACGGTAATAAATCAAGCGGTGTAAGAGGGTTAAAGCCATACACAATTTCAAATGGTGAGTAAGAAGTAGTAGAATGAACAACTCTATTGTAAGCGAACTCAACATGTGGCAAGCAATTTTCCCATTGTTTTAAATTCTTAGAAATTATTGCTCTCAACAAAGTAGATAAAGTTCGATTCACTACCTCGGTTTGTCCATCCGTTTGGGGGTGTGCCACGGTGGAAAACAACAATTTTGTACCTAGCTTATTCCATAAGGTTCTCCAAAAGTGACTTAGAAACTTCACATCCCTATCACTAACAATTGTTCTAGGTAATCCATGTAAACGCACAATTTCTTTATAAAATAAATCCGCTATATGTGTAGCATCATTAGTTTTAGAACATGCTATAAAATGTGCCATTTTACTAAATCGATCCACAACCACAAAAATACTATCCTTACCTCCTTGTGTTCTTGGTAAACCTAACACAAAGTCCATGGAAATATCCATCCAAGGGTGCTCGGGCACGGGTAAAGGACTATACAATCCATATGGTTTGATCTTTGACTTTGTCTTTCTACATTCAATGCATCTTTCACAAATAGTTATAACATCATGCTTCATTTTTGGCCAAAAGAAATGTTCTATCAAGACATTCAAAGTTTTGTCAATTCCAAAGTGTCCCATTAATCCTCCACCATGTGTTTCTCTAACAAGCAATTCACGTAATGAGCATTTAGGTATACAAAGTTTATCCTTTCGAAATAAAAACCCATCATGTCTATAATAATCAGCACATGCAATTTTCTCACAATCTCTCCATACATGACAAAAATCTATATCTGATTCATACAAATCCTTAATAAATTCAAATCCTAACAATTTAGATTGTAGAGAAGTGATTAAAACGTACCTCCTTGACAACGCATCAGCAACTACGTTGTCTTTACCTTTTTTGTAATGGATGACATATGGAAAGGTCTCGATGAATTCCATCCACTTGGCGTGCCTCTTGTGCAATTTACCTTGTGACTTTAGGTGCTTCAAACTCTCGTGATCGGAATGAATAATAAACTCCTTGGGCCACAAGTAGTGTTGCCATGTTTGTAACGTCCTTACCAAAGCATAGAGTTCCTTGTCATATGTTGGATAATTTAATGCCGCTCCACTAAGCTTTTCACTGAAGTAAGCAATCGGCTTCATTTCCTGCATCAAAACACCTCCAATTCCCTTTCCTGATGTGTCACATTCGATTTCAAATGTTTTATCAAAATTTGGTAAAACTAGAAGGGGAGCATTAGTTAGTTTCTCTTTTAACAAATTAAACGCTTTGTCATGTACTTCGGTCCAGTTAAATGCAATATTCTTTTTAACTAATTCATTCATAGGTGCCGCAATAGTGCTAAAGTCTCTTGCAAATCTACTATAAAAGCTAGCCAAGCCATGAAAGCTACGTACCTCATTTGCATTCTTTGGTGTTGGCCATTCCTTGATTGCTCTTATCTTTTCCTCATCTACGGATACCCCCTTTGAGCTAACTACAAAACCAAGGAAAACTACCGATTCCATGCAAAAGGTACACTTTTTAAGATTAGCATACAATAGATTCGATTTTAACACACTAAATGCGGATCTCAAATGCTTAACATGTTCGTCAAGTGACTTACTATACACCAAAATATCATCAAAGTAGACCACAACAAATTTTCTAATAAATTGCCTTAAAACATGATTCATCAATCTCATAAACGTGCTCGGTGCATTAGATAGTCCAAACGGCATAACCAACCATTCATAAAGACCATATTTTGTTTTAAAAGCTGTTTTCCATTCGTCTCCTTGTTTCATGCGAATTTGATAATATCCATTCTTTAAATCAATTTTGGAAAACATACATGCACCATACAGTTCATCAAGCATATCATCAAGACGAGGAATAGGGTGTCGATACTTTACCGTAATTTTATTTACCGCTCGACAATCGACGCACATTCTCCAAGTGCCGTCCTTTTTTGGAACCAAAATAACCGGAACCGAGTATGGGCTAAGACTCTCCTTCACTAGGCCTTTCTCTACCAACTCATCTACTTGCCTTGAATTTCCTTGGTTTCCTCTGGATTTGCTCGGTATGCGAGTCGGTTTGGGATCGTCGCTCCGGGGATGAAATCGATTTGATGCTCGATTCCCCTAAGTGGGGGAACTCCTTTAGGTAATTCCTCTAGAAATATGTCTTCAAATTCCTGCAAAAGAGAGGTAACACTTATGGGAAGAGAATTTGTTAGTTCGTTAGTGGAAAAATAAACATCTTTGTAGAGTAACAAAATCATCTCCTCACCTTTCCTCACAAGTCCACTCTTTTTTCTCTCTTCTCCCTCGTTTCTTTTCCCTTCCTCCAATTTCTTTTCTTCCTCTTTGTCTTTTTGCTCTCTTTATTTATGACTTTTCTCTCATCGGCTTTTTTTGTCTCCTCTTTCTTTTTCGCCTTTTTTCTTCTCTTCTTTCATGCTTGAATTTTTGACTACGCCATTTTCGTCATTTTGGATCTCTTTGGCAATCCTCTCTTGATCCAAGCTTACTTCCCACGGTGGTAATGGTTTTAGTATTACCAACCTCCCATTTTGAGTAAGCGAATACTCATTTTTGTAGCCGTTATGCTTAACCGTTCTATCATATTGCCATGGTCTCCCCAATAGGATGTGAGTTGCTTGCATTGGCACTACGTCACACAAAATCTCATCTTTGTACTTTCCGATTGATAATGTGATGTTTACTTGTCTTGTTACCTTAATTTCGCCACAATCGCTCAACCATTGCAATTTGTACGGCGTTGGGTGTCGCTTGGTTTGCAAATTTAACTTTTGGACCAATAATGTACTAGCCACGTTTGTGCAACTTCCGCTATCGATGATCATGCTACATACCTTGTTGTTGACATGACACCTAGTATGAAAGATGTTTTCCCTTTGGGCTTTGTCGTCGTCCTCCTTAATTTGTACGCTTAAGGCTCTCCTTGTGACTAATAAATCTCCTTTGACCGGTTCCTCCACGTCTACATCACTACAATCTTCGAGTGATGGCATCTCGTTATCGCTTGAACTCACACTTTCTATATCACCATTCTCTAAAAAGACCATTGCACGCTTATTGGGACAATTTGATGCAATGTGCCCAATTCCTTGGCATCGATAACACTTGACTTCTCTAGTCCGAGTTAGTGTTGGAACCTCGCTCTTTCCTTTAGGTGGGTTGAAGTTATTAGCGACGATTTTTCCTTTGTGGTCCTCCCTCAGGTTTGGCTTCTCTCCTTTCCAATTTGGTTTCCACGAACTATTTGACGCTGTGTTTACCTTTGCACTTTTCTTGGCATTTGTTGTCGTTCGATTTTGATCGCCTTGTGTAGTAATTCCTCCATGTCCAAATAGTGTTGTAAATCTACTATGTCGGCAATCTCTCGATTAAGTCCTCCCACAAACCTTGCCATTGTGGCTTCTCCATCCTCGTTAACATCGGCCTTTATCATGGCCATCTCCATTTCTTTATAATACTCCTCTACACTTTTATATCCTTGAGTAAGACCTTGAAGTTTCCGACACAAATCCCTATAGTAATATGATGGGACGTACCTTTTTCTCATAATTGTTTTTACACTTTCCCATGTGCGGATTGGGGTTTCTCCGTTTCGTCTCCGAGTTTTGACTAGTTGATCCCACCAAATGCTGGCATAATCGGTGAACTCCATTGTGACCAACCTAACCTTTTTTTTCCTCCGTGTAGTTTCGATACTCGAGTAAAGAATCGACTTTCCTTTCCCATTCCAAATAGGCTTCGGGATCACTTTTCCCTTGAAAGGCTGGGATGTTAACCTTGATATCACTAAGATCTCCATCTTCTCGATCGTTCCTATCGTATCTTTCCTTTCGGTATGGTTTTTCATCATGGTCATAGTAGTCGTCAAACTTTTTTCCACGAGAATTGGTAGGTGACGGTATCTCCAAACGTTCCATCCTTCGATTAAGAGCCTCGTATTGATCGTGTATGGCCCTCATGAACATTTTTATATCAATCTCATTCTCCTCTCCGCTCATGATTCCGAATTTTTCTTTGCTTTTTTTTTTTTCAATAAATAACGCAAAAGGTAAATTGCGAAATAAAAATCTAAATAACTGAATTGAAATGCAGAAATTTAAATGACTGAATTGAAATGCGGAAATTTAAATGACTGAATTGAAATACAGAAATTTAAATAACTGAATTGAAATGCAGAAATTTAAATGGACCTCTCCTCTCCCTCACGTGTTTACACTCGTTCAATGTCACTTCACTCGTGTTTCGCTCGAAATTTTGACTTTTATAAGATAATCTCACACTCTTGTCTTTTACCACTCAATCTCTTCTTTAGGTTCTTAAAGTTAGAACCCAATCAAGATGTAATCCAACAAATATAACGTGAAAATTTCAAACTTTCAAACTTAAAATCCAACTTTCGAGAATAGATTAAAGTCAAACCACTAAAGGTGTTTGCTAGAATCGATCTCTGGATAAAACGTTTTGAGAAGCTTGAATAGTTTCCGGTTGTGAATCCTCGATACTAATGAGGTATTCTCACGAATTTTTTTTGAAACCCGGCAAACTTGCAGAAATAGAAATCCGACTTGAGATTCGGATGCTAGGGTTCGAGACAAGCAAAGATATGTCTTTCTCGATTGGCAGTACAAAAGAAGTTTCTCGTTATTAACAAACGAGAGCTTTTTTTTTTTTTTGAACTAAAACGAAAAATAGAATAATCGAAAGGTTTTGTGGAGAAGAAAAGAAGAATAACAAGAATGATAAAGATAGCTTCTTTGAATCGAAGAACCTTTCTCTGATACCAAATGATATGAACCTAAGATATTAGAGATCTTAGACCCAACACGCAATACGGAATTCAAAGGGAAAAATGCCTTTATTGATTCGAAAGAATAAGAAGAAGGAACTTGACCTCAATCGATAGATAGTGATGGAACCAAAGTTATCAGAAAAAGTAGCTAGACCCGAACCAAACTCGTTGGTTGAACCTAAGTTCGATCTTTTCAAGAATACACTTGAAGAAGATCAAGTTCTAATCCAAGAACTCAAGAAGAGAATTATAAGGATCTCACCTCAAAACAAAAGCTTAATAAAAATCAATTCATTCAAAAGTGCCTAAAATCTATTACAAGCCTCCCTTAAATAGGCAAAGGGATAAAACTAATAAGGTAATAACATAATTAGAAATAATTAAAATATCCTAATTAAACAATAGAAAAGTTTCCAAAAATAAGAGAAGGAAAATTGGAAAGTGGTGCAAGTGGATGGTGGCCGCGGAACTTAGGTTTAAGTAACGTAAGTCTCGAGTTTAATTTAGATTGTGGGCCTAGCCCAATGGTGTGGCACTTGCAAGAACTTTGAAGTTAAAAACTCTTGGGCTAGAGTAGTGCCATGTTGGGTGACCATGTGGGAAGTCTTTATTTTTGAGACTTCGTTTTGGGCTTCGTTTTGGGCTTCTTTTCCAGTACTTGCTTCTTCATCAACACTTAGTAATATTATTGCTCGTTGCACATTTTGTGATGATTCCTTTTCTTGGATGTCTTTCAGTAAAATTTGTAGTCTTTTGTTTATTTTCTTCGTTCTTGATCTCGTCATTGGTCCTCCTATATTCATCAATGGATCTTGGCTCCCTATTGCTTCTTGATTGTCCTTAGTTGCTCCTTTGACTACATCACAAACGCATTACTAAGTCTTAGTTACGCGTCCATGAAGGTTGTTGGGTCCTCAATACACGTCGTTCTCATCACTTCAAGTCAAAACCTTGAATGTGAAATGGATAACTTAGGTTCTAACTACAAGTCATGTATCACTCAACCTCATTTGGATTGATACGATCAACTCTTTTGTAACAAATCGATTGAAGTGAAGTTTCTTATGCTTCATCAAGGAAATTAATAAGTTTTAATTACGCGTCCTTGAAGGTTGTTATGTCCTCAATACACGTCGTTCTCATCACTTCAAGTTAAAACCATGAATGTGAAATGTATAACTTAGGTTCTAACCACAAGTAATGTAACACTCAACCTTATTTGCTTGATACGATCAACTCTTTTGGAACAAATCGATTGAAGTGAAGTTTCTTATGCTTCATCAAGCGCATTAATAAGTTTTAATTACGCGTCCATGAAGGTTGTTGGGTCCTCAATACACGTCGTTCTCATCACTTCAAGTTAAAACCTCGAATGTGAAATGGATTACTTAGGTTCTATCCACAAGTCATGTAACACTCAACCTCATTTGCTTGATACGATCAACTCTTTTGGAACAAATCTATTGAAGTGAAGTTTCTTATGCTTCATCAAGCGCATTAATAAATCTTAATTTCGTGTCCATGAAGGTTGTTGGGTCCTCAATACACGTCGTTCTCATCACTTCAAGTTAAAACCATGAATGTGAAATGTATAACTTAGGTTCTAACCACAAGTAATGTAACACTCAACCTTATTTGCTTGATACGATCAACTCTTTGGAACAAATCGATTGAAGTGAAGTTCTTATGCTTCATCAAGCGCATTAATAAGTTTTAATTACGCGTCCATGAAGGTTGTTGGGTCCTCAATACACGTCGTTCTCATCACTTCAAGTTAAAACCTCGGATGTGAAATGGATTACTTAGGTTCTATCCACAAGTCATGTAACACTCAACCTCATTTGCTTGATACGATCAACTCTTTTGGAACAAATCTATGGAAGTGAAGTTTCTTATGCTTCATCAAGCGCATTAATAAATCTTAATTTCGCGTCCATGAAGGTTGTTGGGTCCTCAATACACGTCGTTCTCATCACTTCAAGTTAAAACCTTGAATGGGAAATGGATAACTTAGGATCTATCCACAAGTCATGTAACACTCATCCTCATTTGCTTGATACGATCAACTCTTTTGGAACAAATCGATTGAAGAGAAGTTTCTTATGATTCATCAAGCGCATTAATAAGTTTTAATTACGCGTCCATGAAGGTTGTTGGGTCCTCAATACATGTCGTTCTCATCACTTCAACTTAAAACCTTGAATGTGAAATGGATAACTTAGCTTCTAACCACGAGTCATGTACACTCAATCTCATTTGCTTGACACGATCAACTCTTTTGGAACAAATCGTTGAAGTGAACTTTCTATGCTTCATCAAGCGCATTACTAAGTCTTAGTTTACGAGTCCATGAAGGTTGTTGGGTCCTCAATACACGTCGTTCTCATCACTTCAAGTTAAAACCTTGAATGTGAAATAGATAACTAGGTTCTAACCACAAGTCATGTAACACTTAAGCTCATTTGCTTGATATGATCAACTCTTTTGGAACAAATCGATTGAAGTGAAGTTTCTTATGCTTCATCAAGCGCATTACTAAGTCTTAGTTACGCTTCCATGAAGGTTGTTGGGTCCTCAATACACGTCGTTCTCATCACTTCAAGTTAAAACCTGGAATATAAAATGGATAACTTAGATTCTAACCACGAGTCATGTATCACTCAACCTCATTTGCTTGATACGATCAACTCTTTTGGAACAAATCGATTGAAGTGAAGTTTCTAATGCTTCATCAAGCGCGTTAATAAGTTTTAATTACGCGTCCATTAAGGTTGTTGAGTCCTCAATACACGTCGTTCTCATCACTTCAAGTTAAAACCATGAATGTGAAATGTATAACTTAGGTTCTAACCACAAGTAATGTAACACTCAACCTTATTTGCTTGATACGATCAACTCTTTTGGAACAAATCGATTGAAGTGAAGTTTCTTATGCTTCATCAAGCGCATTAATAAGTTTTAATTACGCGTCCATGAAGGTTGTTGGGTCCTCAATACACGTCGTTCTCATCAAGTTAAAACCTCGAATGTGAAATGGATTACTTAGGTTCTATCCACAAGTCATGTAACACTCAACCTCATTTGCTTGATACGATCAACTCTTTTGGAACAAATCTATGGAAGTGAAGTTTCTTATGCTTCATCAAGCGCATTAATAAATCTTAATTTCGCGTCCATGAAGGTTGTTGGGTCCTCAATACACGTCGTTCTCATCACTTCAAGTTAAAACCTTGAATGGGAAATGGATAACTTAGGATCTATCCACAAGTCATGTAACACTCATCCTCATTTGCTTGATACGATCAACTCTTTTGGAACAAATCGATTGAAGAGAAGTTTCTTATGATTCATCAAGCGCATTAATAAGTTTTAATTACGCGTCCATGAAGGTTGTTGGGTCCTCAATACATGTCGTTCTCATCACTTCAACTTAAAACCTTGAATGTGAAATGGATAACTTAGGTTCTAACCACGAGTCATGTGTCACTCAATCTCATTTGCTTGACACGATCAACTCTTTTGGAACAAATCGTTTGAAGTGAACTTTCTTATGCTTCATCAAGCGCATTACTAAGTCTTAGTTACGAGTCCATGAAGGTTGTTGGGTCCTCAATACACGTCGTTCTCATCACTTCAAGTTAAAACCTTGAATGTGAAATAGATAACTAGGTTCTAACCACAAGTCATGTAACACTTAAGCTCATTTGCTTGATATGATCAACTCTTTTGGAACAAATCGATTGAAGTGAAGTTTCTTATGCTTCATCAAGCGCATTACTAAGTCTTAGTTACGCTTCCATGAAGGTTGTTGGGTCCTCAATACACGTCGTTCTCATCACTTCAAGTTAAAACCTGGAATATAAAATGGATAACTTAGATTCTAACCACGAGTCATGTATCACTCAACCTCATTTGCTTGATACGATCAACTCTTTTGGAACAAATCGATTGAAGTGAAGTTTCTAATGCTTCATCAAGCGCGTTAATAAGTTTTAATTACGCGTCCATGAAGGTTGTTGAGTCCTCAATACACGTCGTTCTCATCACTTCAAGTTAAAACCATGAATGTGAAATGTATAACTTAGGTTCTAACCACAAGTAATGTAACACTCAACCTTATTTGCTTGATACGATCAACTCTTTTGGAACAAATCGATTGAAGTGAAGTTTCTTATGCTTCATCAAGCGCATTAATAAGTTTTAATTACGCGTCCATGAAGGTTGTTGGGTCCTCAATACACGTCGTTCTCATCACTTCAAGTTAAAACCTCGAATGTGAAATGGATTACTTAGGTTCTATCCACAAGTCATGTAACACTCAACCTCATTTGCTTGATACGATCAACTCTTTTGGAACAAATCTATTGAAGTGAAGTTTCTTATGCTTCATCAAGCGCATTAATAAATCTTAATTTCGTGTCCATGAAGGTTGTTGGGTCCTCAATACACGTCGTTCTCATCACTTCAAGTTAAAACCTTGAATGTGAAATGGATAACTTAGGTTCTACCACAAGTCATGTAACACTCAACCTCATTTGCTTGATACGATCAACTCTTTTGGAACAAATCGATTGAAGAGAAGTTTCTTATGCTTCATCAAGCGCATTAATAAGTTTTAATTACGCGTCCATGAAGGTTGTTGGGTCCTCAATACACGTCGTTCTCATCACTTCAAGTTAAAACCTTGAATGTGAAATGGATAACTTAGGTTCTATCCACAAGTCATGTAACACTCAACCTCATTTGCTTGATACGATCAACTCTTTTGGAACAAATCGATTGAAGTGAAGTTTCTTATGCTTCATCAAGCGCATTAATAAGTCTTAGTTTCGCGTCCATGAAGGTTGTTGGGTCCTCAATACACGTCGTTCTCATCACTTCAAGTTAAAACCTTGAATGTGAAATGGATAACTTAGCTTCTAACCACAAGTCATGTAACACTCAACCTCATTTGCTTGATACGATCAACTCTTTTGGAACAAATCGATTGAAGTGAAGTTTCTTATGCTTCATCAAGCGCATTAATAAGTTTTAATTACGCGTCCATGAAGGTTGTTGGGTCCTCAATACACGTCGTTCTCATCACTTCAAGTTAAAACCTTGAATGTGAAATGGATAACTTAGGTTCTAACCACAAGTCATGTAACACTCATCCTCATTTGCTTAATACGATCAACTCTTTTGGAACAAATCGATTGAAGTGAAGTTTCTTATGCTTCATTAATCGCATTAATAAGTTTTAATTACGCGTCCATGAAGGTTGTTGGGTCCTCAATACACGTCGTTCTCATCACTTCAAGTTAAAACCTTGAATGTGAAATGGATAACTTAGCTTCTAACCACAAGTCATGTATCACTCAACCTCATTTGCTTGATACGATCAACTCTTTTGGAACAAATCGATTGAAGTGAAGTTTCTTATGCTTCATCAAGCGCATTAGTAAGTTTTAATTACGCAATCCATTAAGGTTGTTGGGTCCTCAATACACGTAGTTCTCATCACTTCAAGTTAAAACTTTGAATGTGAAATGGATAACTTAGGTTCTAACCAGAAGTCATGTAACACTCAACCTCATTTGCTTGATACGATCAAATCTTTTGGAACAAATCGATTGAAGTGAAGTTTCTAATGCTTCATCAAGCGCATTACTAAGTCTTAGTTTCGCGTCCATGAAGGTGGTTGGGTCCTCAATACACGTCGTTCTCATCACTTCAAGTTAAAACTTTGAATGTGAAATGGATAACTTAGGTTCTAACTACAAGTCATGTATCACTCAACCTCATTTGGTTGATACGATCAACTCTTTTGTAACAAATCGATTGAAGTGAAGTTTCTTATGCTTCATCAAGGAAATTAATAAGTTTTAATTACGCGTCCTTGAAGGTTGTTATGTCCTCAATACACGTCGTTCTCATCACTTCAAGTTAAAACCATGAATGTGAAATGTATAACTTAGGTTCTAACCACAAGTAATGTAACACTCAACCTTATTTGCATGATACGATCAACTCTTTTGGAACAAATCGATTGAAGTGAAGTTTCTTATGCTTCATCAAGCGCATTAATAAGTTTTAATTACGCGTCCATGAAGGTTGTTGGGTCCTCAATACACGTCGTTCTCATCACTTCAAGTTAAAACCTCGAATGTGAAATGGATTACTTAGGTTCTATCCACAAGTCATGTAACACTCAACCTCATTTGCTTGATACGATCAACTCTTTTGGAACAAATCTATTGAAGTGAAGTTTCTTATGCTTCATCAAGCGCATTAATAAATCTTAATTTCGTGTCCATGAAGGTTGTTGGGTCCTCAATACACGTCGTTCTCATCACTTCAAGTTAAAACCATGAATGTGAAATGTATAACTTAGGTTCTAACCACAAGTAATGTAACACTCAACCTTATTTGCTTGATACGATCAACTCTTTTGGAACAAATCGATTGAAGTGAAGTTTCTTATGCTTCATCAAGCGCATTAATAAGTTTTAATTACGCGTCCATGAAGGTTGTTGGGTCCTCAATACACGTCGTTCTCATCACTTCAAGTTAAAACCTTGAATGTGAAATGGATTACTTAGTTCTAATCCACAAGTCATGTAACACTCAACCTCATTTGCTTGATACGATCAACTCTTTTGGAACAAATCGATTGAAGTGAAGTTTCTTATGCTTCATCAAGCGCATTACTAAGTCTTAGTTTCGCGTCCATGAAGGTTGTTGGGTCCTCAATACACGTCGTTCTCATCACTTCAAGTTAAAACCTTGAATGTGAAATAGATAACTAGGTTCTAACCACAAGTCATGTAACACTCAGCTCATTTGCTTGATACGATCAACTCTTTTGGAACAAATCGATTGAAGTGAAGTTTCTTATGCTTCATCAAGCGCATTACTAAGTCTTAGTTACGCGTCCATGAAGGTTGTTGGGTCCTCAATACACGTCGTTCTCATACTTCAAGTTAAAACCTGGAATATAAATGGATAACTTAGATTCTAACCACGAGTCATGTATCACTCAACCTCATTTGCTTGATACGATCAACTCTTTTGGAACAAATCGATTGAAGTGAAGTTTCTAATGCTTCATCAAGCGCAGTTACTAAGTCTTAGTTACGCGTCCATGAAGGTTGTTGGTCCTCAATACACGTCGTTCTCATCACTTCAAGTTAAAACCATGAATGTGAAATGTATAACTTAGGTTCTAACCACAAGTAATGTAACACTCAACCTATTTGCTTGATACGATCAACTCTTTTGGAACAAATCGATTGAAGTGAAGTTTCTTATGCTTCATCAAGCGCATTACTAAGTTTTAATTACGCGTCCATGAAGGTTGTTGGGTCCTCAATACACGTCGTTCTCATCACTTCAAGTTAAAACCTCGAATGTGAAATGGATTACTTAGGTTCTATCCACAAGTCATGTAACACTCAACCTCATTTGCTTGATACGATCAACTCTTTTGGAACAAATCTATTGAAGTGAAGTTTCTTATGCTTCATCAAGCGCATTAATAAATCTTAATTTCGTGTCCATGAAGGTTGTTGGGTCCTCAATACACGTCGTTCTCATCACTTCAAGTTAAAACCATGAATGTGAAATGTATAACTTAGGTTCTAACCACAAGTAATGTAACACTCAACCTTATTTGCTTGATACGATCAACTCTTTTGGAACAAATCGATTGAAGTGAAGTTTCTTATGCTTCATCAAGCGCATTAATAAGTTTTAATTACGCGTCCATGAAGGTTGTTGGGTCCTCAATACACGTCGTTCTCATCACTTCAAGTTAAAACCTCGAATGTGAAATGGATTACTTAGGTTCTATCCAAAGTCATGTAACACTCAACCTCATTTGCTTGATACGATCAACTCTTTTGGAACAAATCTATGGAAGTGAAGTTTCTTATGCTTCATCAAGCGCATTAATAAATCTTAATTTCGCGTCCATGAAGGTTGTTGGGTCCTCAATACACGTCGTTCTCATCACTTCAAGTTAAAACCTTGAATGGGAAATGGATAACTTAGGATTCTATCCACAAGTCATGTAACACTCAATCCTCATTTGCTTGATACGATCAACTCTTTTGGAACAAATCGATTGAAGATGAAGTTTCTTATGCTTCATCAAGCGCATTAATAAGTTTTAATTACGCGTCCATGAAGGTTGTTGGGTCCTCAATACACGTGGTTCTCATCACTTCAAGTTTAAACCTTGAATGTGAAATTGATAACTTAGGTTCTATCCACAAGTCATGTAACACTCATCCTCATTTGCTTAATACGATCAACTCTTTTGGAACAAATCGATTGAAGTGAAGTTTCTTATGCTTCATTAATCGCATTAATAAGTTTTAATTACGCGTCCATGAAGGTTGTTGGGTCCTCAATACACGTCGTTCTCATCACTTCAAGTTAAACCTTGAATGTGAAATGGATAACTTAGTTCTAATCCACAAGTCATGTATCACTCAATCCTCATTTGCTTGATACGATCAACTCTTTTGGAACAAATCGATTGAAGTGAAGTTTCTTATGCTCATCAAGCGCATTAATAAGTTTTAATTACGCATCCATTAAGGTTGTTGGGTCCTCAATACACGTCGTTCTCATCACTTCAAGTTAAAACCTTGAATGTGAAATGGATAACTTAGGCTTCTAACCACAAGTCATGTAACACTCAACCTCATTTGCTTGATACGATCAACTCTTTTGGAACAAATCGATTGAAGTGAAGTTTCTAATGCTTCATCAAGCGCATTACTAAGTCTTAGTTTCGCGTCCATGAAGGTTGTTGGGTCCTCAATACACGTCGTTCTCATCACTTCAAGTTAAAACCTTTGAATGTGAAATGGATAACTTAGCTTCTAACCACAAGTCATGTAACACTCAACCTCATTTGCTTGATACGATCAACTCTTTTGGAACAAATCGATTGAAGTGAAGTTTCTAATGCTTCATCAAGCGCATTACTAAGTCTTAGTTTCGCGTCCATGAAGGTTGTTGGGTCCTCAATACACGTCGTTCTCATCACTTCAAGTTAAAACCTTGAATGTGAAATGGATAACTTAGCTTCTAACCACAAGTCATGTAACACTCAACCTCATTTGCTTGATACGATCAACTCTTTTGGAACAAATCGATTGAAGTGAAGTTTCTAATGCTTCATCAAGCGCATTACTAAGTCTTAGTTTCGCGTCCATGAAGGTTGTTGGGTCCTCAATACACGTCGTTCTCATCACTTCAAGTTAAAACCTTGAATGTGAAATGGATAACTTAGCTTCTACCACAAGTCATGTAACACTCAACCTCATTTGCTTGATACGATCAACTCTTTTGGAACAAATCGATTGAAGTGAAGTTTCTAATGCTTCATCAAGCGCATTACTAAGTCTTAGTTTCGCGTCCATGAAGGTTGTTGGTTCCTCAATACACGTCGTTCTCATCACTTCAAGTTAAAACCTTGAATGTGAAATGGATAACTTAGCTTCTGACCACAAGTCATGTAACACTCAACCTCATTTGCTTGATACGATCAACTCTTTTGGAACAAATCGATTGAAGTGAAGTTTCTAATGCTTCATCAAGCGCATTACTAAGTCTTAGTTTCGAGTCCATGAAGGTTGTTGGGTCCTCAATACACGTCGTTCTCATCACTTCAAGTTAAAACCTTGAATGTGAAATGGATAACTTAGCTTCTAACCACAAGTCATGTAACACTCAACCTCATTTGCTTGATACGTTCAACACTTTTGGAACAAATCGATTGAAGTGAAGTTTCTAATGCTTCATCAAGCGCATTACTAAGTCTTAGTTTCGCGTCCATGAAGGTTGTTGGGTCCTCAATACACGTCGTTCTCATCACTTCAAGTTAAAACCTTGTATGTGAAATGGATAACTTAGCTTCAAACCAGAAGTCATGTAACACTCAACCTCATTTGCTTGATACGATTAACTCTTTTGGAACAAATCGATTGAAGTGAAGTTTCTAATGCTTCATCAAGCGCATTACTAAGTCTTAGTTTCGCGTCCATGAAGGTGGTTGGGTCCTCAATACACGTCGTTCTCATCACTTAAAGTTAAAACCTTGAATGGGAAATGGATAACTTAGCTTCTAACCACAAGTCATGTAACACTCAACCTCATTTGCTTGATACGTTCAACTCTTTTGGAACAAATCGATTGAAGTGAAGTTTCTAATGCTTCATCAAGCGCATTACTAAGTCTTAGTTTCGCGTCCATGAAGGTGGTTGGGTCCTTAATACACGTCGTTCTCATCACTTCAAGTTAAAACCTCGAATGTGAAATGGATAACTTAGCTTCTGACCACAAGTCATGTAACACTCAACCTCATTTGCTTGATACGATCAACTCTTTTGGAACAAATCGATTGAAGTGAAGTTTCTAATGCTTCATCAAGCGCATTACTAAGTCTTAGTTTCGCGTCCATGAAGGTTGTTGGGTCCTCAATACACGTCGTTTCTCATCACTTCAAGTTAAAACCTTGAATGTAAATGGATAACTTAGCTTCTGACCACAAGTCATGTAACACTCAACCTCATTTGCTTGATACGATCAACTCTTTTGGAACAAATCGATTGAAGTGAAGTTTCTAATGCTTCATCAAGCGCATTACTAAGTCTTAGTTTCGCGTCCATGAAGGTTGTTGGGTCCTCAATACACGTCGTTCTCATCACTTCAAGTTAAACATTGAATGTTGAAATGGATAACTTAGCTTCGACCACAAGTCATGTTGTCACGACCCTAATACTGTACCCTTATTACCCTATTTTACCGTACCAAATCTTTTCATTTTCCTTATCCTAGCATTTCTGCGGAACCAACAATTTAATAAGACAATTTAACATCACTTACATAAATAAATTAAAACAATTACAAAACATTATTTAAACCAATACGTACCCAAACACCCTACAAAATACAACCTCAAAACCGACTCGAAACAAAACTATACAAAGTACATTTTCATGAAAACGAATGCATGGTTCGTTAAAAGTGTGACATATCCTCCTGTTTACAAAGAAATACCAAGCAGTTCTATCCATTCAAATCACTGAATTAACACAACGCTTTATAAACAGTTTGCCTAATCCTCTGCACATCCATCTATCAGAATACCAACCTATCAACATCATCAAACAATCCCATAAAACTTTACAAAAACAGTTTATAAACAGGTTCAATGAAACGTTTAAAACATCGAATACGAATCTAACACCTAACCAGATCTAAGCATCCTATAATTTCTATACAAACTTGTCCCACACTCTCAAAATCTATACATACTGTCCCCACGGGTCAGGTAAGCGTCGACTGCGCCATCACACTCCGCGAGCCATCCTATATTAAAATAATAATATCCTCAAAAATCCGTACGAGTCGGATATTACACATGTAACACTCAACCTCATTTGCTTGATACGATCAACTCTTTTGGAACAAATCGATTGAAGTGAAGTTTCTAATGCTTCATCAAGCGCATTACTAAGTCTTAGTTTCGCGTCCATGAAGGTGGTTGGGTCCTCAATACACGTCGTTCTCATCACTTCAAGTTAAAACCTTGAATGTGAAATGGATAACTTAGCTTCTAACCACAAGTCATGTAACACTCAACCTCATTTGCTTGATACGTTCAATTCTTTTGGAACAAATCGATTAAAGTGAAATTTCTAATGCTTCATCAAGTGCATTACTAAGTCTTAGTTACGCGTCCATGAAGGTTGTTCGGTAATCAATACACGTCGTTTTCATCACTTCAAGTTAAAACCCTGAATGTGAAATGGATAACTTAGGTTCTAACCACAAGTAATGTAACACTCAACCTCATTTGCTTGATACGATCAACTCTTTTGGAACAAATCGATTGAAGTGAAGTTTATAATGCTTCATCAAGCGCATTACTAAGTCTTAGTTCCGAGTCCATGAAGGTTGTTGGGTCCTCAATACACGTCGTTCTCATCACTTCAAGTTAAAACCTTGAATGTGAAATGGATAACTTAGCTTCTAACCACAAGTCATGTAACACTCAACCTCATTTGCTTGATACGATCAACTCTTTTGGAACAAATCGATTGAACTGAAGTTTCTAATGCTTCATCAAGCGCATTACTAAGTCTTAGTTTCGCGTCCATGAAGGTGGTTGGGTCCTCAATACACGTCGTTCTCATCACTTCAAGTTAAAACCTTGAATGTGAAATGGATAACTTAGCTTCTAACCACAAGTCATGTAACACTCAACCTCATTTTCTTGGTACGATCAACTCTTTTGGAACAAATCGATTGAAGTGAAGTTTCTAATGCTTCATCAAGGGCATTACTAAGTCTTAGTTTCGCGTCCATGAAGGTGGTTGGGTCCTCAATACACGTCGTTCTCATCACTTCAAGTTAAAACTTGAATGTGAAATGGATAACTTAGCTTCTAACCACAAGTCATGTAACACTCAACCTCATTTGCTTGATACGTTCAACACTTTTGGAACAAATCGATTGAAGTGAAGTTTCTGATGCTTCATCAAGCGCATTACTAAGTCTTAGTTTCACGTCCATGAAAGTTGTTGGGTCCTCAATACACGTCGTTCTCATCACTTTCAAGTTAAAACCTTGAATGTGAAATGGATAACTTAGCTTCTAACCACAAGTCATGTAACACTCAACCTCATTTGCTTGATACGATCAACTCTTTTGGAACAAATCGATTGAACTGAAGTTTCTAATGCTTCATCAAGCGGCATTACTAAGTCTTAGTTTCGCGTCCATGAAGGTGGTTGGGTCCTCAATACACGTCGTTCTCATCACTTCAAGTTAAAACCTTGAATGTGAAATGGATAACTTAGCTTCTAACCACAAGTCATGTAACACTCAACCTCATTTGCTTGATACGTTCATTCTTTTTGGAACAATGCGATATGAAAGTGAAATTTCTAATGCTTCATCAGTGCTTACTAAGTCTTAGTTACGCGTCCAATAAGGTTGTTCGGTATCATACACTCGTTTTCATCACTCAGTACAAACCCTTAATGTGAACTGTGTAACTAGGTTCTAACCACAAGTAAAGTAACACTCAACCTCTTTGCTTGATACGATCACCTTTGGAACAAATCGATTTATTGAAGTTTATAATGCTTCATCAAGCGCATTATAAAAGTTTCCTTCGTTCCGCGTCCTAGGGTTTTGGGGCCTCATACACGTCGTCTCATCACTTCCAATTAAAACCTTGAATGTAAATGGATAACGTACTTTAAAACCACAAGTCATTTAACACCAACCTCATTTCTTGATACGTTCAACACTTTTGGAAGAAATCGATTGAGTGAAGTTTCTAATGCTTCATCAAGCGCCCTTACTAATCTTAGTTTCGCGTCCATGAAGGTTGTTGGGTCCTCAATACACGTCGTTCTCATCACTTCAAGTTAAAACCTAAAAAAAAAAAAAAAAAAAAAAAAAAAAAAA
>CM039509.1:11878334-11987494 GCA_022432975.1 Begonia masoniana
TGTTTGGTTAGGCTTCGTTCTCATCACTGACTGTCAGTTAAAAAACCCTCGAATGTGAAATGGGTTACTTTAGGTTCTCAATCCACAATTCATGTAAACTCAACCTCTTTGCTGTGATACATCACTCTTTTGGAACAAATCTATTGAAGTGAAGTTTCTATGCGTTCTCAGCGCATTAATAAATCTTAATTTCGCGTCCAGAAGGTTGGTTGTGGTCCTCAATACCACACGTCGTTCTCATCACTTCAAGTAAAACCTGAATTGGAAATGGATAACTTGAATCTATCCACAAGTCATGGAACCTCATCCTCATCTTGCTTGATACGATCAATCTTTTGGAACAAATCGTTGAAGAGAAGTATTCTTATGCTTCACAAGCGCATAATAAGTTTTAATTACGCTCCATGAAGGTTTGTTGTTTCCTCAATACATGTCGTTCTCATCACTCAACTTAAAACCTTGAATGTGAAATGGATACTTAGTTTCTAACCACGAGTCTGTATCACATCAAATCTCATTTTGCTTGAACACGATCAACTCTTTGTGGAAACAAATGTTTGAAGTGAACTATTCTTATGCTTCACAAGCGCATTACTAAGTCGTAGTTACCGTCCATGAGGTTTTAAGGTCCTCATACATTTCGTTCTCATCACTTTCAAGTTACACCCTTGAATTCGTATGTTCCAAACGATATAATTAGCTTCTACGAACCACAAGTCAGTAACACTCACCTCATTGCCTTGATACTATCAACTCTTTTGGAACAATACTCGATGTTGGGTCCTCCAATCACGTTCGTTCCTCATTAATGTTCAATTAAAACCTTGAATGTGAATGGATACTTAGCTTCGACCACATAAGTCATGTAACACTACAACCTCATTGCTTGATACGTCAACTCTTTTGGAACAATCGATTGAAGTGAAGTTTATAAAGCTTTCATCAGCGCATTCTAAGTCCTTATTTTACGAGTCCATGAAGGTTGTTGGGTCCTCAATACACGTCTTCTCATCACTTCAAGTTAAAACCTTGAATGTGAAATGGATAACTTAGCTTCAACCCCACAGTCATTTCAGCACTCAACCTCATTTGCTTGATACTTCAACTCTGTTGGAACAACTCGCGTGATGAAGTTTTTCAATGCTTCATCAAGCGCCTTGCTAATCCTTAGTTTCTCGCGTCGTCAGGGGAAGGTTGTTTGGTCCTTAATGACACGTCGTCTCATCACTTCAAGTTAAAACCTTGCATGTGACTGGATAACTTAGCGTCTAACCACAGTCATGTAACACTCAACCTCATTGGCTTGATACATCAACTCTTTTGGAACAATCGATTGAAGTGAAGTTTACTAATGCTTCATCAGCTCATTACTAAGTCTTAGTTCCGAGTCCATGAGTTTTGGGTCCTCAATACCCACGTCCGTCTCTCACTTCAAGTTAAAAAAAACCGGAACTTGAATGGATAACTTAGTTCAACCACAAGTCATGTAACACTCAACCTCATATTTCTTGATAACGTTCAACACTTTTGGAACATCGTTGAAGGGAGTTTCTAATCGCTTCATCAGCGCATTACTAAGTCTTTGTTTCGCGTCCATGAAGTTGTTGGTCCTTCATACCGTTCGTTCTCAACCTTTCAAGTTAAACCTTGATTGAATGGATAACTTAGTCTTCTAACCACAAGTCTGAACACCTCACACTCATTTGCTTGCTACGATCAACGCTTTTGAACAAATCGATTGAACTAAGTTTCTATGCTCATCAAGCTCATTACTAAGTCTTAGTTTCGAGTCCATGAAGGTGGTTGGTCCTCAATACACGTCGTTGATTACGTCAAGTTAAAACATTGAATGTGAAATGGATAACTTTAAACTTAGCTTCGAACCACAAGTCATGTAACACTCAACTCAATCTCAATTGCTGATACGACCCCTCTTTGAACAACTCATTTAAGTTGAAGTTTCTGATGCTTCATCAGGCGCATTACTAGTCTTAGTTTCGCGTCCAGGAAGGTTTTTTGGAGTCCTCAATACACGTCGTTCTCATCACTTCAAGTTAAAACCTTGAATGTGAAATGGATAACTTAGTTCTACCCCCAATTCATGTACACTCAACCTCTTTGCTGAAAGAATCACTCCTTTGGACAATCATTGAAGTTAAGTTTCTAATACTTCATCGCGCATTACAAGTCTTAGTTACGAGTCCTGAAGGTTGTTTTGTCCTCAATACACTGCGTTCTCATCCATCACTTTCAAGTTAAGCCTTGATGTGAATGGATAACTTGGTTCCACTAACCATTCATGGTAGCATCAACCTCAATTTGCTTGTATACGTTCAACTCTTTTGGAACAAAGCGTTGAAGTTAAGTTCTAATGCTTCATCAGCGCATTGCTAGTCTTAGGTTCCGCGTCCATGGAATGTGGTTGGGTCCCAATACACGTTTTCGCGATCACTTCAAGGTGAAAACCTTAAATGTGAAATGGCTACTTAGCTTCTAACCACATCATGTAACATCACCTCATTTGCTTGAGTACGTACAACCTTTTGAACAAATCGAGTGAAGTAAGCCTTTCTAATGCTTCATCACGCGCATTACTATACTAGTCTTAGTTTTTTCGCGTCCATGAAGGTTGTTGTGTGTCCGCAAATACACTCGTTCTCATCACTTCAAGTTAAAACCTTGATGTAAAATGAGATAACTTAGCTTCTAACACAAGTCCATGTAACACTCAACCTCTTTGCTTGATTACTCAAACTATTTTGAACCAATCGATTGAAGGGAAGTTTCTAATGCTTCATCAGAGTGGCATTACTAATTCTTAGTTTTGCATCCCTGAAGGTTGTTGGGTACTCAATACCTGTCGTTCTCATCACTTAACAATTTAAAACTTGAATGTGCATGGATAACTGAGGCTTCTAACCACAAGTCATGTAACACTCAACCTCATTTTGCTTGATACGTTATAAATTCCTTTGAACAAATCGATTAAAGTGAAAGTTCTACTGCTTCATTCAGTGCATTACTAAGTCTAGTTCCGGCGTCATGAAGTTGTTTGGGTATCACTACCAAAACGCGTTTTCATCACTGTCAAGTTAAAGACCAAAACCCTGAATGTGAAATGGATACTTAGTTTCTAACCACAAGTAAATGTAACACTCACCTCATTTGCTGAATACTATCAACATTTTTGGGAACAAATCGCTTGAAGTGAAGGTTCTAATGCTTCATCAAGCGCATTACTAATCTAGTTTCGCTTCCATGAGGTGGCGTTGGGGTCCTCAATCACACGTCGTTCTCATCATGTCTAGTTCAAACCTTGAATGTGAAATGGATCCTTAGTCTTCTAATCTAACCCAAGTCATGTAACACTCAACGTCATTTGCTTTCTACGATCAACTCTTTTGGAACAAAGCGAGTGAATTGAAAAGTTTCTAATCTGCTCATCAAGAGCTTCTAAGTCTTAGTTCCTGCGTCCATGAAGGTGTTGGGTCCTCACTAAAACGTCGTTCTCATCACTTCTAGTTAACACCTTGAAGTTAAAGGATGGATACTTAGCTTCTAACCACAGTCATTTAACACTCACCTCATGTTCTTTATACGATCAACTCTTTTGAACCCAATCGATTGAAGTGAAGTTTCTATCTAATGCTTCATCAAGAGCTTACTAAGTCTTAGTTTCGCGCCATAAGTGGTTGGGTTCCTCATACACGTCGGTCTCATCTTCAAGGTTACAACCTTTATGTGAAAAATGTAACTTCAGGCTTCCTAACACCACAAGGCATGTAACCTCACTCCATTTTTGCTTGATACGTTCACACTTTTGGAACAATCGATTGAGTGCAGTTTTCTATAATTGCTTCATCAGCGCATTACTATGTCTTATTTCGCGTCCAATGAAGGTGTTGTTTGGTTCCTCAATACACGTCGTTCTCATCCACTTCAGTTAAACCTTGCATGTGAAATGGATACTTAGCTTTCTAACCACAAGTCATGGAACACTTCAACCTCATTTGCTTGATACGATCACTCTTTGGAACAAATCGATTGAAGTGAAGTTTCTAATGTTCTCCAGCGGGCATGGCTAAGCTCTATAGTTTTCGCGTCCTGAAGGTTGGTTTTTTTTTTGGTCCATTAATACCCGTCGTTCTCATCACTTCAAGTTAAACTTGAATTGACATGGATCTGAGCTTCTAACCACAAGTCATGTCACGCCTCAACCTCATTATCTTGATACGACCACTCTTTTGTAACAACTCCTTAAACTGAAGTTTCTAATGCTTCATCAAGCGCATTAACTAAGGCTTAGTTTTCGCGGCTGAGGTTGTTTGGGTCCTCATCCACGTCGTTTCTCAGCACTCCGTCAGTTAAAACCTGAATGTGAAATGGATACCTACTTCTAACCACAAGTCCAGGTAACACTCAACCTCATTTTCTTGATACGTTCAATTCTTTTGGAACAAATCGTTAAAGTGAAATTTCTAATGCTTCATCAATTGCATTACGAAGTCTTAGTTACGCGTCCATGAAGGTTGTTTCTGTAATCATACGAACCGTCGTTTTCATCACTTCAAGTTAAACCCTGAATGTAATGGATAAATTAGTTCTAACCCCAATAATGTAACACGCAACCTCATTTGCTTGATACTATCAACTCTTTTGGCACAATCGCTAATGACGTTTCTATGCTCTCAAGCGTCATTCGCTAAGCTTATTTCCGCGTCCATGAAGTTTGTTGGGTCCTCAATAACCACGTCGTTCCACACTTTCAAGTTAAAACCTTGAATGTGAAATGGATAACTTAGTCGTCTAACCAAATCATGTAACACTCAACCTCGTTGCTTGATACTCACGCGTTTGGAACAACATCGATGAACTGAGTTTCTAATGCTTCCTCAGCAGCGCATTACTAATCTTAGTTTCGCGTCCCTGCAGGTGGTTGGTCCTCACTACACGTCGTTCTTATTACTTCACTGTTAAAACAGTGAATGTGAAATGGATACTTAGCTTCTAACCACAAGTCATGTAACACTCATTCATTGCGTGACTAACGAATCAACTCTTTTGGAACACATCTATTGAAGTTACGTTTCTGATGCTTCCTCAAGCGCATTAACTAAGTCTTAGTGTTCGCGTCCATAAGGTTTTTTTGGTTCCTCAATCACTCGTTCTCATCACTTCAAGTAAAACCTTTAATGTGAAATGGAATAACTTAGGTTCTAAACCGCAATTCATGTAAACACTCCCCATCATTTGCTTGATAGATCACTCCTTTGGACACAAATCATTTGAAGTGAATTTCCTATACTTCATCAAGCGCTTACTAGTCTTAGTACGAGTCCCTGCGTTGTTGGGTCTCAATACAACGCGTTCTCTCACTCAAGTTACAGCCTTGAATGTGAAATGGATACCTTAAGGTTCAACTAAACAATTCATTTAGCAACTCAACCTCATTTGCTTGATAACGTTCACTTCTTTTGAACACATCGGATTGAAGTGACGTTTCCTACTGACTTTCGTCAAGCGCATGCTAGGTCTTCGTTTTCGCGTCCATGAAGGTGGTTGGGATCCTCAATACACCGTAGTTCTCATCACTTCAAGTTTAAAACCTAATTTGAAATGGATTCCGGTCGGCTTCTACCACACGTCATGTAACACTCACCTCCTTTGCTTGATACTACACACTTTTGGAACTACATATCTCTTGAAGTGAAGGTTTCTAATGCTTCATCAAGCGCATTAACTAGTCTTAGTTTCGCGTCCATGAATGTTGTTTGGGGTCCTCAATACAAACGTCGTTCTCATCACTTCAGTTAAAACCTTGAATGTAAATGGAAACTAGCTTCTAACCACAATTCTTGTACACTCAACCTCATTTGCTTATAGCATCACAATTTTGGAACAAATCTATTGATTGAAGGTTCTAATTCTTCGATCAATCGCATTTACTACGTTCTTAGTTTGGCATCCCTAAGGTTGTTGGTTATCAATCATGTCGTTCTCATCACTTAAAGTAAAACGATGAATGTGACTGGATAATTAGCTTCTAACCACACGTCCATGTAACCCTCAACCTCATTTGCTTGATACGTAAATTCTTTTGGAACAAATCGATTAAAGTGAATTTCCTAAGCTTCATCAAGTTCATTCCTAAGTCGTAGTTACGACGTCCATGAAGGTTGTTGGTTATCTATACACTTCGTTTTTCCATCACTTCAAGTTAAAACCCTGATGTGAATGGATAACTTAGGTTCTAAACCAACATAATGTACCCCTCAATACCTCATTTGCTTATACTATCACATTTTTGGAACAAATCGCTTGAAGTGAAGTTTCTAATGCTTCATCAAGCTCATTACTAAGTCTTAGTTTCGCGCCATGCATGGTGGGTCCTCAATAACACGCTTCCATCACTTCTAGTTAAACTCTTGAATGTGAAATGGATAACCTAGCTTCTAACCACAGTCATGTAACACTCACCTCCTTTGGCTTTATAATACGATCACCTTTTGAACAAATCGCTTGAAGTGAATTTTCTAATCTTTCCATCACGAGCAATTACTAAGTCTTAGTTTCGCTCATGAAGTGGTTGGGTCTCAATACACGTCGTTCTCATCACTTCAATTTAAAACACTTGAATGTGAATGGATACCTTAAGCTCTACCACAAAGTCCCATGTAACACTCAATCTCAGTTTCTTGTACGTTCACCACTTTTGGAAAATCGTTGCAGTACGGTTCTGAATGCTTCATCAAGCGCATTACTAAGTCTAGTTTCGCGCATGCCGGTGGTTGGGTCCCTCCAATACAACGTCGTTCTCAGTCACTTCTGTTTAAAACCTTGAATGTGAATGGATAACTTAAGCTTCTAACCACAAGTCATATGTCCACCAACTCATTTGCTTTATACGATCAACTTTTGAACAAATCGGATTGAGGAAGTTCTAATGCTTTCTTCATCAACTCATTACTAAGTCTTGTTTCGCGTCATGAAGGTGGTTGTGCGGAAACAAGTTCCATCAATACACGTCGTTCTCATCACTTCAAGTTAAACATTGAATGTGCAATGGATACTTAGGCTTCTACCACAAGTCCTGTACCCTCAATCTCCTTTGCTTGAACTATGCAAACACTTTTTGGAACAAATCGATTGAAGTGAAGTTTCTAATGGAGCTTCATCCAGCTCATTACTACGTCTTGTTTCGAGTCCCTGAAGGTTTTGTCCCTCAATACACGTCGTTCTCATCACTTCAGTTAAAACCTTGGATGGCAAATGGAATAACTTAGTCTTCTAACCACAATTCATGAACACTCAACCTCATTGGCTTGATACGATCAACTCTTTTGGAGCAATCGATGAATTGAAGTTCTATCTTCATTCAAGCGCATTACTAAGTCTTAGTTTCGCTCCATGAAGTGGTTGGGTCCTCAATACAATACCCTCGTTTTCTTCACTTCAATTTAAAACCTTGAATGTTAAATGGATAACTTACTTCTAAACCACAGTCATGTACACTCAAACCTCAGTTTTGGCTTGAACGTCAACCTTTTGGGACCAAATCCGTTGAATGAAGTTTCTAATGCTTCATCAAGCGCATTCTAAGTCTTAGTTTTGCATCCCTGAAGGTTGTTGGTACTCAATACCTGTTTTTCATCACTTAAAAATTAAAACACTTGAATGTGCAATGGCTAACTTAGCTTCTAAACCACACAAGTCATGTAACACTCAACTCATTTGCTTGATACGTTAATTCTTTGAACAATCGATTAAAGTGAAATTTCTATGCTTCATCAAGTGCATTACTAAGTCTTAGTTACGCGTCCCTGAATTTGTTGGGTACTCAATACACGTCGTTTTTCATCCTTCCCAGTAAAACCTGAATGTGAAATTGATAACTTAGGGTTCTAACCACACGTAATTAATCACTCACCTCTTTGCTTTATAACGCTCAACTCTTTTGAACACAATCGATTGCAAGTTTTTGGGGAAGTTTCTAATGCTTCATCAAGAGCATTACTAAGTCTTAGTTTCGCGTCCACGAAGGTGGTTGGGTCCTCATACACGTCGTTCTCATCACTTCAGTTAAAACCTTGAATGTGAAATGGATAACTTAGCTTCTAACCACAAGTCATAGTAACACCAATCTCAATTGCTTGATACGATCAACTCTTTTGGACAAATCTATAAGTGAATTTTCTGATGCTTCATCAGCGCATTGCTAAGTCTTAGTTTCGCGTCCATGAAGGTATTTTTGGGTCCTCAATACACTGCGTTCTCATCACGTCAGTTAAAACCTTGATGTGATGGATGACTTGGTTCTAAAACCCCAAGTCATGTAACACCTCACCCTGATTGCTTGATAAGATCAACTCCTTTGGAAACAATCATTTGAATGAAGTTTCTTATACTTCTCACGCGCATTACTAGTCTTGTTACTAGTCCTGAAGGTTAGAATTGGTCCACATCCATACACGAGTTCTCATCACTTCAAGTTAAAGCCTTGAATGTGAAATGGATACTTAGGTTCCACTACAGTCATGTATCACTCCAACCTCATTTGCTGATACTTCACCCTTTTGGAACAAATCGATTGAGAGTGAAGTTTCTAATGCTTCAGCAACGCATTGCTAGGTCGTAGTTTCGCGTCCATGAAGGTGGTTGGGTCTCTCATACACGTTGTGTCATCACTTCAAGTTAAAACCTTAAATGTTCAATGGATAACTTAGCTTCTAACCACAATGCATGTAACACTCAACCTCATTGCTTGATCGTACAACACTTTTGGAACAATCGATTGCATTGAGTTTCTAATGCTTCATCAAGCGCATTACTATGTCTAGTTTCGCGTCCATGAAGGTTTTTGGAGTCTCAATACACGTCGTTCTCATCACTTCAAGGGAAAACCTTGAATGTAAAATGGATACTTAGCTTCTAACCACAATCATGTAACACTCAACCTCATTTGCTTTGATGGCGCTCACCTATTTTTTGGAACAAATCGATTGAAGTGAATTTTCTAATGCTTCAATCAAGCGCATTAACTAAGTCTAGTTTTGCAATCCCGAGGGTTTGGGTCACTCAATACATGCGTTGCTCATCACTTAAGTTAAAAACTTGAATGGTAAATTGTAACTTAGCTCTAACCCAAGTCATGTACACCAACCTTCATTTGCTTGATACGTTAAATTCTTTTGGACAATCGATTAGATTGAAATTCTAAGGCTTCATCAAGTGCATTCCTAAGTCTTGTTAACGCGTCCATGAAGGTTGTTGGGTAATCAACACACGTCGTTTTCATCACTTCAAGTTAAAACCCTAATGTTAAATGTATAACTTTAGGTTCTAACCACAATAATGTAACCTCAACCTCATTTGTCTTGATACTATCACATTTTTGACAATTCATTGAAGTTACTTTTCTAATGCTTCATCAAGCGCATTACTAAGTCTTAGTTTCGGCGTCCAGAAGGTGTTTGGAGTCCTTACAATAACACGTCGTTCTCATCACTTCAGTTAAACCTGAATGTGAATGGATAACTTAGTTCTAACCACAAGTCATAGTATACAACTAACCATTCTGCTTTTCTCAACTCTTTTGGAACAAATCGATTGAAGTGAGTTTCTAATGCTTCATCAGAGCATTACTAAGTCTTATTTTCGCGGCCATGAAGGTGGTTGGGTCCTCAATACACGTCGTTCTCATCCCTTCCTATGTTAAAACCTTTATGTGAAATGGATCACTTAGGCTTCTAACCACAAGTCATGTAACGCTCACCTCATTGGCTTTATAACATAACCTCTTTTTGGAACAATCGATGACGTGAGTTTCCTAATGCCATCACGCGGCATTACTAGAGTCTAGTTTCGCGTCATGAAGGGGTTTGGGGCCCTCAATACAACGTCGTTCTCATCACTTCTAGTTACAAACCATTGAATGTGACATGGATAACGTAGGCTTCTAAACCACAAGTCATTAACACTCCAGCCTCATTTGCTTTATAATAACGATCAACTCTTTTGGAACATCGATTGAGGAAGTTTCTAATGCTTCACAAGATCGATATAAGTCTTAGTTTCGCGTCCATAGACGTGGTTGGGTCCTCATACAACTTCGTTCTAATCACTTCAAGTTAAAACCGTTGAATGTGAACTGGATAACTTAGCTTCTAACCACAAGTCTGTAAACCTCAATCTCATTTGGCTTGATACTTCACACTTTTGGAACAAATCGACTGAATGAAGTTCTAATGCGTCATCAAGCGCATTACTAAAATTTCTTATTTCTCGCGTCCATGAAGGTTTGGGTCCTCAATACACGTCTTTCTCATCACTTCAATGTTAAAACTTTAAGTGAAATGATAACTTAGCTTCTAACCACAGTCTGTAACACTCACCTCATTTGCTTGATACGATCAACTCTTTTGTATCAAATCGAATTGAATGAATTTTCTAATGCTTCATCAGCGCATTACTAAGTCGTAGTTTCGCGTCCAATTAAGGTTTTTTGTTACTCCATACACGTCGTTCGTCATCACTTCAAGTTACACCTTGAATGTGAACTGGATAACTTACTTCTAACCACATGTCATGTAACCTCTCAACCTCATTTGCTTTATACGTTCAATTCTTTTGGAACAAATCGATTAAGTGAAATTTCTAATGCTTCATCAATTGCATACTGAGTCTTAATTACGCGTCCATGAAGTTGTTTGGGTAATCAATACACGTCGTTTTTCATCACTTCCAGTTAAACCCTGAATGTGAAATGGATACTTAGGTTCTAACCACAAGTAAGGTAACAAACACTCACCCTCATTTGCTTGATACTATCCACATTTTGTTTTTGGAACAAATCGATTGAAGGAAGTTTCTAATGCTTCATCCGCATTACTAGGACTAAGTCTTATTTCGCTCATGAAGGTGTTGGGTCCTCAATACAACGTCGTTCTCATCACTTTTAGTTAAACCTTGAATGTGAAATGGGTAACTTAAGCTTCTAAGCACAAGTCATGTAACACTCAACCTCATTTGCTTTATACTATAACTCTTTTGGAACAAATCATTGAAGGAAGTTTCTATTAGCTTCATCAAGAGCCTTACTAAGTCTTAAGTTTTCGCGTCCCTGAAGGTTGGTTGGTCCTCACTCACGTCGTTCTCATCCTATCAAGTTAAAACATTGATGTGAAATGGATAACTTAGTTCTAACCACAAGTCATGTAACACTCATCTCATTTGCTTGATAACGTTCAACACTTTGTTTAACAAATCACGTTTGAATTGAATTTCTATCTTTCATTCAGCGCATTACTACGTCTTAGTTTTTGAATCCATGAGGGTTGTTGGTCCTCAATACACCGCGTTCCTCACACTTCACAGTTTTAAAACCTTGATTGAAATGGATAACTTAGGGCTTCTAACCACAATGGTAACACTCAACTCATTTGTCTTGATACGATCAACTCTTTTGGAGCAAATCGATTGAAGTAAGTTTCTACTTCTTCATCAGCGCTTACTAAGTCTAGTTTCGTCGCGTCCATTGACTGTGGTGGTCCTCAATCACTCGTTTTCTTCACTTCAATTTAACCTTGATGTGAAATGGTGATCTTAGCTTCTACGAACCACAAGTCAGGTAACACTCAACCTCATTTGCTTGATACGTCAACTCTTTGTAACAATCGATTGAAGTGAAGTTCTAATGGCTTCATCAATCGATTACTACCGTCTAGTTTGCATCCCTGACGGGTGTTGTTATCATCCAGTCGTTCTCATCACTTAAGTTAAAACTTGAAATGTGAAATGGATACCTTAGCTTTCTAACCCAAGGTCATGTAACATCACCTCATTTGCTTGATACGTTTAAATTCTTTTTGGAACACTGCGATTAAAGTGAAATTTCAATGCTTCATCCGTGCATTACCTAAGGCTTAGTTACGCGTCCATGAAGGTTGTTGGTTCATCAATAACAAACGTCTTTTTTCATCACTTCAAGTTAAACCCGGAATGTTGCCCTGGATAACTTTAGGTTCTAGACCAGAAACAAGTAATGTACACTCAACTCCTTTGCTTTATATATACGATCACTCTTTTGGAACAAATCGATTGAAGTGAAGTTTCTAATGCGTTAGCAAGAGCATGGACTAAGTCTTAGTTCGCGTCCATTAAGGTGGTTTGGGGTCCTCATAACACGTCGGTCTCATCACTTCAAGTTAAAAACCTTGAATTTGAACTGTATACTTAGCTTCTATAGCTTCTAACCACAATCCTGTAACTCTAAATCTCAATTGCTTGATACTATCAACGCTTTTTGGAACAAATCTATTGAAGTGAAGTTTCTGATTCTTCAACAAGCGCATTACTAATCTTAGTTTCGCGTCCATAGGTTTTTGGGTCCTCATACACTTCGTTCTCATCCACTTCAAGTTAACCTTAATGTAATGGATAACTTTAGGTTCGAAACCCCACGTCATGTAACGCCTCCCAACCTCATTTGTGATAAAGATCAACATCCTTTGAACAATCATGTGAAGTGAAGTTTCTTATACTTCATCCAGCGCATTACTAGCTAGTTACGAGTCCCGAAGGTTTTTGGGGCCTCATACACGCGTTCTCATCACTTCAAGTTAAAGCCTAAATGTGAATGGATACCTTAGGTTCTACTACAAGTCATGTAGCACGCAACCTCTTTGCTTGATACGTTCAACTCTTTTTGAACAACTTCTTGGAAGTGAGTTTCTAATGCTTCCTCAAGCGCATTGCTAGGTCTTGGTTTCGCGTCCATGAAGGTGGTTGGGTCCTCCATACCGTTGTTCTCACACTCAAGTTAAACATTAAATTTGAAATGGATACTTCGCTTCTAAAAACAGGTATGTACACCAACGCATTTTCTTGATACGTACAACACTTTTGAACAAATCGATTGAAGTGACGGTTCTAATCGCTTCATCAAGCGCATTACTAAGTCTTCAGTTTCGCGTCCATGAAGGTTTTGGGGTTCCTCAATAACTCGTTCTCATCACTTCAAGTTAAAACCTTGATTAAAATGGATAACTTAGCTCTCTAACCACACATGTAACACTCACCTCTATTTGGCTTGATACTATCACTATTTGGAACAAATCGATTGAAGTGAGTTTTCCTAAGCTTCTCAAGCTCATTACTAAGTCTTAGTTTTGCATCCCCTGAAGGTTGTTGGGTAACTCAATACATGTTTCCTCATCACTTAAAGTAAAACTTGAATGTGAAATGGATACTTAGTGCTTTCTAACCACAAGTCATGTAACACTCAACCCATTTGCTTGATACGTTAAATTCTTTTGGCAATCTATTAAATGAAATTTCTAATGCTTCATCCCTGCATTACTAACGTCTTAGTGTTACGCGTCCATGAAGGTTGTTGGGTATCCCTACCCGTCGTTTTCATGCACTTCAAGTTAAAACCCTGAATGTGAATGGATAACTTATGTTCTAACCACAGTAATGTACACTCACCTCATTTGCGGATACTAGCAACATTTTTGGACAAATCATTGAATTGGCAGTTTCTATGCTCATCAAGCGCATTACTAAGTCTTAGTTCGCGTCCATTTAAGGTGGTTGGGTCCTCATACACGTCGTTCTCATCACTTCTAGGTAAAACCTTTAATGTAAATGATAACTTAGCTTCTAACCACAAGTCCTGTACACTCAACTCATGCTTTATACATCAACTCTTTTGAACAAATCTCTTGAAGTGAAGTTTCTAATGCTTCATCAAGAGCATTACTAATCTAGTTTTAGCGTCCATGAAGGTGTTGGGTCCCTCAATACACTTCGTTCTCAGCACTTCTAGTTAAAACCTTGGAATGTGAATGGATACTTAGCTTCTAACCACAAGTCATTAACCCAACCTCATTTGGCTTTATAACGATCAACTCTTTTGGAACAAATCGATTGAAGTGAGTTTCTAATTCCTCATACGAGCCATTCCTAAGTCTTAGTTCGCGTCCATGAAGGTGGTTGGTTCCTCATACAACGTCGTTCTCATCACTTCAAGTTAGACCTTGAATGTGAATGAATAACTTATCTTCTAACCACAGTCATGTAACCTCAATCTCTTTGCTTGATACGTTCACACTTTTGGAACAATCGTTGAATTGAAGTTCTCAATGCTTCATCAAGCCATTACTATGTCTTAGTTTCGCTTCCTGAAGTTGTTGGGTCCTCAATACACGTCTTCTCAATCACTTCAAGTTAAAACCTTTATGTTAAATTGATAACTTTGCTTCTACCACAAGTCAGTAACACTCAAACTCATGTGCGTGATACGAATCAACTCTTTTTAACAAACGATTGAAGTGCAGTTTCTTCTAAGCTTCATCAAGCGGCATTACTAAGTCTTAGTTTCGCGTCCATGAAGGTAGTTGGGTACTCAATACAACGTCGTTCTCATCGACTTCAAGTTAAAACCTTGATGTGAATGGATAACTTAGCTTCTAACCGACATGTCTTTAACACTCCCACCTCCTTTGCTTGATAATAACTCCTTTTGGAAAAATCATTTGAAGTGAAGTGTCTTAGCTTCATCAAGCGGCATGTACTAAGTCTTAGTTATAGTCCCTGCAGGTTGTTGGGGTTCTCAATACACGGCGTTCTCATCCTTCAAGTAAAGCCTTGAATGTGAAATGGATACTTATTAGGTTCAATAACAAGTCATTTAGCACTCAACCTCATTTGCTTGATACGTTCACTCTTTTGAACAATCGATTGAAGTGAAGTTTCTAATTCTTCTCAGCGCATTGCTAGGTCTTATTTTTCGCGTCCATGAAGTGGTTGGGCCAAAAAAAAAAATGGTCTCAATACACTTGTTCTCATCACTTCAAGTTCAACCCTTAAATGTAAATGTGATAACCTTAGCCTTCTAACCACAAGTCATGTAACACTTCCCCAAAAAAAACTCATTTGCTTATACGAACAACCTTTTTGGAACAAATCGATTGAACTGAATTTCGATTCTAATTTTTCATCAAGCGCAATACTAATTCTTAGTTTCGGTCCTGAAGGTGGTTGGGTCCTCTATGCCGTCGTTCATCACTCACTTCAAGTTAAAACCTTGAATTGAACTGGATTACTTAGTTCTAACCACAAGTAGTCAGTAACACTCAACCTCATTTGCTTGTACGATCAACTCTTTTGGAACAAAGCTATTGAGTGAATGTTCTGATGCGTCATCAAGCGCATTACTAAGTCTTAGTTTCGCGTCCTGAAGGTTTTTGGTCCTCAATACCCGTCGTCCCATCACGTCAAGTTACAACCTTGAATGTGAAATGGATACTTAGGTTCTAACCCAAGTCAGTTAACCTCAACCTCATTGCTTGATAAGATCAACTCCTTTTGGAAGCAATCATTTGAAGTGAAGTTTCTTATACTTCATACAAGCGCATTCCTCAGTCCTTAGTTTACGATCCCTGAAGGTTGTGGGTCCTCAATACACGGCGTTCTCATCAGTTCAAGTTAAAGGCCTTGAATGTGATGGCTCCTTAGGTTTCCACTAACAATCATGTAGCACTCACCGTCATTTGCTTGATACGTTTCAACTCTTTTTGGAACAATCGATTGAAGTGAAGTCTAATGTTCATCAAGCGCATTAACTAAGTTTTAGTTTCGCGTCCATAAAGGTTGTTGGGGTCCGCAATACACGTCGTTCTCATCCCTTCCTCAAGTTAAAACCCTCAATGTGAAATGGATAACTTAGACTCTTCTCACCACAAGTCATGTAACACTCAACCTCATTTCTTGATACGATCAAATAATTTTGGAACAAATCGCTTGAAGTGCAGTTTCTAATGCTTCATCCCGCGCATTTCATTACTAAGTCTTACTTTTTGCATCCCTGAAGGTTGTTGGTACTCAATACATGTCTTTCTCATCCACTTAAAGTTAAAAACCGTTTGAAATGTGAACTTAATACTTAGGTTCTAACCACAATAGCTGTAACACTCCAACCTCATTTGCCTGATACATCACATTCTTTTGGAACAAATCGATTAAAGTGAATTTTCTAATGCGTCATCAGGGCATTACTAAGTCTAGTAGGTACGCGTCATGAAGGTTGTTGGGTAAGAAATACACGTCGTTCTCATCCCTTCAATACAACCCTGATGGTGAATGGATAACTTAGGTTCTAAACCCACAATTAAGTAACCTCCAACTCCTTTGGCTTGATACGATCAACTTTTTTGGAACACTCGATTGAAGTGAAGTTTCTAATGCTTCATCAGCGCCTTGCTAGTTTATTTTTCGCGTCCATGAAGGTTGTGGGGTCTCTCAATACATGTCGTTCGTAACTTCAAGTTAAAACCTTGATGTGAAATGGATAACTTCGCTTCTAACCACAAGTCCTGTAAACACTCAACCTCATTTGTCTTTGATACGTTCACTCTTTTGGACAACTCTATTGAAGTGAATTTTCTAATGCTCATCAATCGCATTACTAAGTCTTAGTTTTTCCGCTTCCATGAAGGTTGTTGGGTCCTCCTACACTTCCGTTCTCATCACTTCAAGTTAAAACCTTGATGTGAAGGAAACGTTTGGTTCTCACCACAATAATGTACAACTCACCTTTTTTGCTGATACCTCACTCTTCTGGAACAATTGATTGAAGTGCATTTTCTATTGCTTCATCAGCGTCATTACTAAATATGAATTACGCGTCCATGAAGGTTGTTGGTCCCAATACACGCGTTCCTCCTCACTTCAAGTTAAAACCTTGATGTGAAATGGATAACTTAGTTTCTAACCACAGTCCTGTAACACTCAACCTCATTTGCTTGATAAGAGCAC
Source organism: Begonia masoniana (assembly GCA_022432975.1). NCBI lineage: Eukaryota > Viridiplantae > Streptophyta > Magnoliopsida > Cucurbitales > Begoniaceae > Begonia > Begonia masoniana. Next base: position 11,895,150 of record CM039509.1, read on the forward strand.
TCCTTTGGAACACATCAATGAATGAAGTTTTCTTAACGCTCAAGCTCATTCTAAGTCTTAGTTAGCGTCCCTGAAGGTTGTTGGGCCTCATACCGCGGTCTCATCACTTCAAGTTTCAAAAGCCTTGAATGGTAAAAATGGATACCTAGGTTCAACGAACAAGTCCCTGTAGCCCTAAACTCATTGCTGATACGTTCAACTCTTTTGGAACAAAATCGATTGAAGTGAAATTTCTAATGCTTCATCAAGCGCATTACTAGTTTAGTTTCGCGTCCATGAAGGTTGTGGGGGTCCTCATACACGTCGTTCTCATCACTTCAAGTTAAACCTTGAATGTGAAATGGATAACTTAAGTTCTAACCACAAGTCATGTACACTAAACCTCATTTGCTTGATACGTTCAACTCTTTTGGAACAAATCGATTGAGTGAAGTTTCTAATGCTTCATCAGCGCATTACTAAGTCTTAGGTTCGCGTCCCTGAAGGTGGTTGGGTTCTCAATACACGTCGTTCTCATACTTCAAGTTAAACATTAATTGTGAAATGGATAACTTAGGTTCTAACCAAATATCGTAGCACTCAACCTCATTTGCTTGATACGATCACTCTTTTGGAACAAATCGATTGAAGGTGAATATTCTTATGCTTGATCAAGCGCATACTAAGTCTAGTTTCGTGTCCATGAAAGGTTGTTGGTTCCTCAATACATGTCGTTCTATTCACTTCAAGTTAACACCTTGAAGGTAAATGGCTAACTTAGTTCTAACCACAGTATGTAAACACATCACCTCATTTGCTTGATACGATCAACTCTTTGGGACAAAGCGTGCATGAAGTTTCTTATGTTCATCAAGCGCATTAATAAGTCTTAGTTTCGCGTCCATTGAGGTATTGGGTCCTCAATACCGTCGTTCGCAAATCACTTCAATTAAGCCTTGAATGTGAAAAAATATAACTTATATCTAACCACAAGTCATGTAACACTCAAGCCTCATTTGCTTGATAACGTTCAACTCTTTTGATTAAATCGATTGAAGTGAATAATTTCTAATGCTTTCTCAAGTGCTTACTAGTCTTAGTTACGTGCGTCCATAAGGGTGTTGGGTCCTCAGTCAATGTCAACGTCGTTCTCATCTGATGTGAACCGCGATCGATAAATGTCAAAGTCAGACCTTGATATAGTAGAAGATAATAGGTAAAACGAACAAGTTTCACATGATTTCGGATCCTGGAAGATCAGGAAAGTCCTCACAAAAGTCAAGACTATCCAATTAAAGAGTTTTGTAGCATGGAGTAGGCTCACAAAATTGGCAAAAGAACCCATAAGGCGCAATGTTGGGCTCCACAATACCTATAAGATTGGAAAGAGAAGTAAGATCCACGAAACTCAAAGAGATAAAGATCACGTGGATTAGAAAGATATAAAGATTAACATGATTTGGTTTATGATGTTATCCGCGTTCAGACCAAGTCAAAGCCCAACAATAAGGATCTCATTGAAGAACTTGGGCCATGACACGAGCAAGAAGCCCCAGATTATTGGAAATCTTTTGAAGAAAGGGTGTGACACCCCATGCAACATGTAGATTAAACACTGTGTTTTGCACACTGCACATGAGGATTTAAAGAGGACATGGCCCAAGCACATGCGTCTAGCGAGGATTAAAAGGTCATGCCAGCACCTGCAAATCCAAACAAATCACGTATGAGAGATTTATCCAACAGAATCTACTCAAATCAATTCAAATCAATTTCAACGTAGTTTAAACGTGAGATGATATCTGATATGCCCAGGATCATTATCTCACGATTTTATTAGTTATTTTATTTTTATTTTCATTTTTTTATTATTTTATTTAATTTTAATGTGTAGCCTATTTAATGGCAAACTATTTGATTTAATAGAGGAACAAGTTTGAATTAAAAAAAGGTTGAGTTTTTAGAGAGGATTTCTCTTTAGTTCTTTGCGAAGAACAACGATACTCTTCAAGTCACGCTTGAAGAATCTCGCTTGATAGTTTTGGTTCTTACCAACGAGTTTGGTCTGGGTCAAGCTCATTTTTTGATAGATTTGGTTCAGCCAACAGGTGTGGCTCGGGTCAAGCTCCTGTTTTGATAACTAGGGTTCCATCGAATTCTTCGATTGGGGTCTTAGTTCCTTCCTTTGTTCTTGAATCGAAAAGGCGTTCCTAGAACTATTCCGCGATGTTGTCGGGTCCGGGTTCTTTATATCCGAGGTTCACATCATCATCACTTCAAGTTAAAACCTTGAATGTGAAATGGATAACTTAGGTTCTAACCACAAGTCATGTAACACTCAACCTCATTTGCTTGATACGTTCAACTCTTTTGGAACAAATCGACTGAAGTGAAGTTTCTTATGCTTCATCAAGCGTATTACTAAGTCTTAGTTTCGCGTCCATGAAGGTAGTTGGGTCCTCAATACACGTCGTTCTCATCACTTCAAGTTAAAGCCTTGAATGTGAATGGATAACTTAGCTTCTAACCACAAGTCATGTAACACTCAACCTCATTTGCTTGATACGTATCAACTCTTTTGGAACAAATCGATTGAAGTGAAGTTCTAATGCTTCATCAAGCGCATTACTAAGTCTTAGTTTCGCGTCCATGAAGGTTGTTGGGTCCTCAATACACGTCGTTCTCATCACTTCAAGTTAAAACCTTGAATGTGAAATGGATAACTTAGCTTCTAACCACAAGTCATGTAACACTCAACCTCATTTGCTTGATACGATCAACTCTTTTGGAACAAATCGATTGAAGTGAAGTTTCTAATGCTTCATCAAGCGCATTACTAAGTCTTAGTTTCGCGTCCATGAAGGTTGTTGGGTCCTCAATACACGTCGTTCTCATCACTTCAAGTTAAAACCTTGAATGTGAAATGGATAACTTAGCTTCTAACCACAAGTCATGTAACACTCAACCTCATTTGCTTGATACGATCAACTCTTTTGGAACAAATCGATTGAAGTGAAGTTTCTAATGCTTCATCAAGCGCATTACTAAGTCTTAGTTTCGCGTCCATGAAGGTTGTTGGGTCCTCAATACACGTCGTTCTCATCACTTCAAGTTAAAACCTTGAATGTGAAATGGATAACTTAGCTTCTAACCACAAGTCATGTAACACTCAACCTCATTTGCTTGATACGATCAACTCTTTTGGAACAAATCGATTGAAGTGAAGTTTCTAATGCTTCATCAAGCGCATTACTAAGTCTTAGTTTCGCGTCCATGAAGGTTGTTGGGTCCTCAATACACGTCGTTCTCATCACTTCAAGTTAAAACCTTGAATGTGAAATGGATAACTTAGGCTTCTAACCACAAGTCATGTAACACTCAACCTCATTTGCTTGATACGATCAACTCTTTTGGAACAAATCGATTGAAGTGAAGTTTCTAATGCTTCATCAAGCGCATTACTAAGTCTTAGTTTCGCGTCCATGAAGGTTGTTGGGTCCTCAATACACGTCGTTCTCATCACTTCAAGTTAAAACCTTGAATGTGAAATGGATAACTTAGGTTCTAACCACAAGTCATGTAACACTCAACCTCATTTGCTTGATACGAATCAACTCCTTTGGAACAAATCATTTGAAGTGAAGTTTCTTATACTTCATCAAGCGCATTACTAAGTCTTAGTTCGCGTCCATGAAGGTTGTTGGGTCCTCAATACACGTCGTTCTCATCACTTCAAGTTAAAACCTTGAATGTGAAATGGATAACTTAGCTTCTAACCACAAGTCATGTAACACTCAACCTCATTTGCTTGATACGATCAACTCTTTTGGAACAAATCGATTGAAGTGAAGTTTCTAATGCTTCATCAAGCGCATTACTAAGTCTTAGTTTCGCGTCCATGAAGGTTGTTGGGTCCTCAATACACGTCGTTCTCATCACTTCAAGTTAAAACCTTGAATGTGAAATGGATAACTTAGCTTCTAACCACAAGTCATGTAACACTCAACCTCATTTGCTTGATACGATCAACTCTTTTGGAACAAATCGATTGAAGTGAAGTTTCTAATGCTTCATCAAGCGCATTACTAAGTCTTAGTTTCGCGTCCATGAAGGTTGTTGGGTCCTCAATACACGTCGTTCTCATCACTTCAAGTTAAAACCTTGAATGTGAAATGGATAACTTAGCTTCTAACCACAAGTCATGTAACACTCAACCTCATTTGCTTGATACGATCAACTCTTTTGGAACAAATCGATTGAAGTGAAGTTTCTAATGCTTCATCAAGCGCATTACTAAGTCTTAGTTTCGCGTCCATGAAGGTTGTTGGGTCCTCAATACACGTCGTTCTCATCACTTCAAGTTAAAACCTTGAATGTGAAATGGATAACTTAGCTTCTAACCACAAGTCATGTAACACTCAACCTCATTTGCTTGATACGATCAACTCTTTTGGAACAAATCGATTGAAGTGAAGTTTCTAATGCTTCATCAAGCGCATTACTAAGTCTTAGTTTCGCGTCCATGAAGGTTGTTGGGTCCTCAATACACGTCGTTCTCATCACTTCAAGTTAAAACCTTGAATGTGAAATGGATAACTTAGCTTCTAACCACAAGTCATGTAACACTCAACCTCATTTGCTTGATACGATCAACTCTTTTGGAACAAATCGATTGAAGTGAAGTTTCTAATGCTTCATCAAGCGCATTACTAAGTCTTAGTTTCGCGTCCATGAAGGTTGTTGGGTCCTCAATACACGTCGTTCTCATCACTTCAAGTTAAAACCTTGAATGTGAAATGGATAACTTAGCTTCTAACCACAAGTCATGTAACACTCAACCTCATTTGCTTGATACGATCAACTCTTTTGGAACAAATCGATTGAAGTGAAGTTTCTAATGCTTCATCAAGCGCATTACTAAGTCTTAGTTTCGCGTCCATGAAGGTTGTTGGGTCCTCAATACACGTCGTTCTCATCACTTCAAGTTAAAACCTTGAATGTGAAATGGATAACTTAGCTTCTAACCACAAGTCATGTAACACTCAACCTCATTTGCTTGATACGATCAACTCTTTTGGAACAAATCGATTGAAGTGAAGTTTCTAATGCTTCATCAAGCGCATTACTAAGTCTTAGTTTCGCGTCCATGAAGGTTGTTGGGTCCTCAATACACGTCGTTCTCATCACTTCAAGTTAAAACCTTGAATGTGAAATGGATAACTTAGCTTCTAACCACAAGTCATGTAACACTCAACCTCATTTGCTTGATACGATCAACTCTTTTGGAACAAATCGATTGAAGTGAAGTTTCTAATGCTTCATCAAGCGCATTACTAAGTCTTAGTTTCGCGTCCATGAAGGTGGTTGGGTCCTCAATACACGTCGTTCTCATCACTTCAAGTTAAAACCTTGAATGTGAAATGGATAACTTAGCTTCTAACCACAAGTCATGTAACACTCAACCTCATTTGCTTGATACGATCAACTCTTTTGGAACAAATCGATTGAAGTGAAGTTTCTAATGCTTCATCAAGCGCATTACTAAGTCTTAGTTTCGCGTCCATGAAGGTTGTTGGGTCCTCAATACACGTCGTTCTCATCACTTCAAGTTAAAACCTTGAATGTGAAATGGATAACTTAGCTTCTAACCACAAGTCATGTAACACTCAACCTCATTTGCTTGATACGATCAACTCTTTTGGAACAAATCGATTGAAGTGAAGTTTCTAATGCTTCATCAAGCGCATTACTAAGTCTTAGTTTCGCGTCCATGAAGGTTGTTGGGTCCTCAATACACGTCGTTCTCATCACTTCAAGTTAAAACCTTGAATGTGAAATGGATAACTTAGCTTCTAACCACAAGTCATGTAACACTCAACCTCATTTGCTTGATACGATCAACTCTTTTGGAACAAATCGATTGAAGTGAAGTTTCTAATGCTTCATCAAGCGCATTACTAAGTCTTAGTTTCGCGTCCATGAAGGTTGTTGGGTCCTCAATACACGTCGTTCTCATCACTTCAAGTTAAAACCTTGAATGTGAAATGGATAACTTAGCTTCTAACCACAAGTCATGTAACACTCAACCTCATTTGCTTGATACGATCAACTCTTTTGGAACAAATCGATTGAAGTGAAGTTTCTAATGCTTCATCAAGCGCATTACTAAGTCTTAGTTTCGCGTCCATGAAGGTTGTTGGGTCCTCAATACACGTCGTTCTCATCACTTCAAGTTAAAACCTTGAATGTGAAATGGATAACTTAGCTTCTAACCACAAGTCATGTAACACTCAACCTCATTTGCTTGATACGATCAACTCTTTTGGAACAAATCGATTGAAGTGAAGTTTCTAATGCTTCATCAAGCGCATTACTAAGTCTTAGTTTCGCGTCCATGAAGGTTGTTGGGTCCTCAATACACGTCGTTCTCATCACTTCAAGTTAAAACCTTGAATGTGAAATGGATAACTTAGCTTCTAACCACAAGTCATGTAACACTCAACCTCATTTGCTTGATACGATCAACTCTTTTGGAACAAATCGATTGAAGTGAAGTTTCTAATGCTTCATCAAGCGCATTACTAAGTCTTAGTTTCGCGTCCATGAAGGTTGTTGGGTCCTCAATACACGTCGTTCTCATCACTTCAAGTTAAAACCTTGAATGTGAAATGGATAACTTAGCTTCTAACCACAAGTCATGTAACACTCAACCTCATTTGCTTGATACGATCAACTCTTTTGGAACAAATCGATTGAAGTGAAGTTTCTAATGCTTCATCAAGCGCATTACTAAGTCTTAGTTTCGCGTCCATGAAGGTTGTTGGGTCCTCAATACACGTCGTTCTCATCACTTCAAGTTAAAACCTTGAATGTGAAATGGATAACTTAGCTTCTAACCACAAGTCATGTAACACTCAACCTCATTTGCTTGATACGATCAACTCTTTTGGAACAAATCGATTGAAGTGAAGTTTCTAATGCTTCATCAAGCGCATTACTAAGTCTTAGTTTCGCGTCCATGAAGGTTGTTGGGTCCTCAATACACGTCGTTCTCATCACTTCAAGTTAAAACCTTGAATGTGAAATGGATAACTTAGCTTCTAACCACAAGTCATGTAACACTCAACCTCATTTGCTTGATACGATCAACTCTTTGGAACAAATCGATTGAAGTGAAGTTTCTAATGCTTCATCAAGCGCATTACTAAGTCTTAGTTTCGCGTCCATGAAGGTTGTTGGGTCCTCAATACACGTCGTTCTCATCACTTCAAGTTAAAACCTTGAATGTGAAATGGATAACTTAGCTTCTAACCACAAGTCATGTAACACTCAACCTCATTTGCTTGATACGATCAACTCTTTTGGAACAAATCGATTGAAGTGAAGTTTCTAATGCTTCATCAAGCGCATTACTAAGTCTTAGTTTCGCGTCCATGAAGGTTGTTGGGTCCTCAATACACGTCGTTCTCATCACTTCAAGTTAAAACCTTGAATGTGAAATGGATAACTTAGCTTCTAACCACAAGTCATGTAACACTCAACCTCATTTGCTTGATACGATCAACTCTTTTGGAACAAATCGATTGAAGTGAAGTTTCTAATGCTTCATCAAGCGCATTACTAAGTCTTAGTTTCGCGTCCATGAAGGTTGTTGGGTCCTCAATACACGTCGTTCTCATCACTTCAAGTTAAAACCTTGAATGTGAAATGGATAACTTAGCTTCTAACCACAAGTCATGTAACACTCAACCTCATTTGCTTGATACGATCAACTCTTTTGGAACAAATCGATTGAAGTGAAGTTTCTAATGCTTCATCAAGCGCATTACTAAGTCTTAGTTTCGCGTCCATGAAGGTTGTTGGGTCCTCAATACACGTCGTTCTCATCACTTCAAGTTAAAACCTTGAATGTGAAATGGATAACTTAGCTTCTAACCACAAGTCATGTAACACTCAACCTCATTTGCTTGATACGATCAACTCTTTGGAACAAATCGATTGAAGTGAAGTTTCTAATGCTTCATCAAGCGCATTACTAAGTCTTAGTTTCGCGTCCATGAAGGTTGTTGGGTCCTCAATACACGTCGTTCTCATCACTTCAAGTTAAAACCTTGAATGTGAAATGGATAACTTAGCTTCTAACCACAAGTCATGTAACACTCAACCTCATTTGCTTGATACGATCAACTCTTTTGGAACAAATCGATTGAAGTGAAGTTTCTAATGCTTCATCAAGCGCATTACTAAGTCTTAGTTTCGCGTCCATGAAGGTTGTTGGGTCCTCAATACACGTCGTTCTCATCACTTCAAGTTAAAACCTTGAATGTGAAATGGATAACTTAGCTTCTAACCACAAGTCATGTAACACTCAACCTCATTTGCTTGATACGATCAACTCTTTTGGAACAAATCGATTGAAGTGAAGTTTCTAATGCTTCATCAAGCGCATTACTAAGTCTTAGTTTCGCGTCCATGAAGGTTGTTGGGTCCTCAATACACGTCGTTCTCATCACTTCAAGTTAAAACCTTGAATGTGAAATGGATAACTTAGCTTCTAACCACAAGTCATGTAACACTCAACCTCATTTGCTTGATACGATCAACTCTTTTGGAACAAATCGATTGAAGTGAAGTTTCTAATGCTTCATCAAGCGCATTACTAAGTCTTAGTTTCGCGTCCATGAAGGTGGTTGGGTCCTCAATACACGTCGTTCTCATCACTTCAAGTTAAAACCTTGAATGTGAAATGGATAACTTAGCTTCTAACCACAAGTCATGTAACACTCAACCTCATTTGCTTGATACGATCAACTCTTTTGGAACAAATCGATTGAAGTGAAGTTTCTAATGCTTCATCAAGCGCATTACTAAGTCTTAGTTTCGCGTCCATGAAGGTTGTTGGGTCCTCAATACACGTCGTTCTCATCACTTCAAGTTAAAACCTTGAATGTGAAATGGATAACTTAGCTTCTAACCACAAGTCATGTAACACTCAACCTCATTTGCTTGATACGATCAACTCTTTTGGAACAAATCGATTGAAGTGAAGTTTCTAATGCTTCATCAAGCGCATTACTAAGTCTTAGTTTCGCGTCCATGAAGGTGGTTGGGTCCTCAATACACGTCGTTCTCATCACTTCAAGTTAAAACCTTGAATGTGAAATGGATAACTTAGCTTCTAACCACAAGTCATGTAACACTCAACCTCATTTGCTTGATACGATCAACTCTTTTGGAACAAATCGATTGAAGTGAAGTTTCTAATGCTTCATCAAGCGCATTACTAAGTCTTAGTTTCGCGTCCATGAAGGTTGTTGGGTCCTCAATACACGTCGTTCTCATCACTTCAAGTTAAAACCTTGAATGTGAAATGGATAACTTAGCTTCTAACCACAAGTCATGTAACACTCAACCTCATTTGCTTGATACGATCAACTCTTTTGGAACAAATCGATTGAAGTGAAGTTTCTAATGCTTCATCAAGCGCATTACTAAGTCTTAGTTTCGCGTCCATGAAGGTTGTTGGGTCCTCAATACACGTCGTTCTCATCACTTCAAGTTAAAACCTTGAATGTGAAATGGATAACTTAGCTTCTAACCACAAGTCATGTAACACTCAACCTCATTTGCTTGATACGATCAACTCTTTTGGAACAAATCGATTGAAGTGAAGTTTCTAATGCTTCATCAAGCGCATTACTAAGTCTTAGTTTCGCGTCCATGAAGGTTGTTGGGTCCTCAATACACGTCGTTCTCATCACTTCAAGTTAAAACCTTGAATGTGAAATGGATAACTTAGCTTCTAACCACAAGTCATGTAACACTCAACCTCATTTGCTTGATACGATCAACTCTTTTGGAACAAATCGATTGAAGTGAAGTTTCTAATGCTTCATCAAGCGCATTACTAAGTCTTAGTTTCGCGTCCATGAAGGTGGTTGGGTCCTCAATACACGTCGTTCTCATCACTTCAAGTTAAAACCTTGAATGTGAAATGGATAACTTAGCTTCTAACCACAAGTCATGTAACACTCAACCTCATTTGCTTGATACGATCAACTCTTTTGGAACAAATCGATTGAAGTGAAGTTTCTAATGCTTCATCAAGCGCATTACTAAGTCTTAGTTTCGCGTCCATGAAGGTTGTTGGGTCCTCAATACACGTCGTTCTCATCACTTCAAGTTAAAACCTTGAATGTGAAATGGATAACTTAGCTTCTAACCACAAGTCATGTAACACTCAACCTCATTTGCTTGATACGATCAACTCTTTTGGAACAAATCGATTGAAGTGAAGTTTCTAATGCTTCATCAAGCGCATTACTAAGTCTTAGTTTCGCGTCCATGAAGGTTGTTGGGTCCTCAATACACGTCGTTCTCATCACTTCAAGTTAAAACCTTGAATGTGAAATGGATAACTTAGCTTCTAACCACAAGTCATGTAACACTCAACCTCATTTGCTTGATACGATCAACTCTTTTGGAACAAATCGATTGAAGTGAAGTTTCTAATGCTTCATCAAGCGCATTACTAAGTCTTAGTTTCGCGTCCATGAAGGTTGTTGGGTCCTCAATACACGTCGTTCTCATCACTTCAAGTTAAAACCTTGAATGTGAAATGGATAACTTAGCTTCTAACCACAAGTCATGTAACACTCAACCTCATTTGCTTGATACGATCAACTCTTTTGGAACAAATCGATTGAAGTGAAGTTTCTAATGCTTCATCAAGCGCATTACTAAGTCTTAGTTTCGCGTCCATGAAGGTGGTTGGGTCCTCAATACACGTCGTTCTCATCACTTCAAGTTAAAACCTTGAATGTGAAATGGATAACTTAGCTTCTAACCACAAGTCATGTAACACTCAACCTCATTTGCTTGATACGATCAACTCTTTTGGAACAAATCGATTGAAGTGAAGTTTCTAATGCTTCATCAAGCGCATTACTAAGTCTTAGTTTCGCGTCCATGAAGGTTGTTGGGTCCTCAATACACGTCGTTCTCATCACTTCAAGTTAAAACCTTGAATGTGAAATGGATAACTTAGCTTCTAACCACAAGTCATGTAACACTCAACCTCATTTGCTTGATACGATCAACTCTTTTGGAACAAATCGATTGAAGTGAAGTTTCTAATGCTTCATCAAGCGCATTACTAAGTCTTAGTTTCGCGTCCATGAAGGTGGTTGGGTCCTCAATACACGTCGTTCTCATCACTTCAAGTTAAAACCTTGAATGTGAAATGGATAACTTAGCTTCTAACCACAAGTCATGTAACACTCAACCTCATTTGCTTGATACGATCAACTCTTTTGGAACAAATCGATTGAAGTGAAGTTTCTAATGCTTCATCAAGCGCATTACTAAGTCTTAGTTTCGCGTCCATGAAGGTTGTTGGGTCCTCAATACACGTCGTTCTCATCACTTCAAGTTAAAACCTTGAATGTGAAATGGATAACTTAGCTTCTAACCACAAGTCATGTAACACTCAACCTCATTTGCTTGATACGATCAACTCTTTTGGAACAAATCGATTGAAGTGAAGTTTCTAATGCTTCATCAAGCGCATTACTAAGTCTTAGTTTCGCGTCCATGAAGGTTGTTGGGTCCTCAATACACGTCGTTCTCATCACTTCAAGTTAAAACCTTGAATGTGAAATGGATAACTTAGCTTCTAACCACAAGTCATGTAACACTCAACCTCATTTGCTTGATACGATCAACTCTTTTGGAACAAATCGATTGAAGTGAAGTTTCTAATGCTTCATCAAGCGCATTACTAAGTCTTAGTTTCGCGTCCATGAAGGTGGTTGGGTCCTCAATACACGTCGTTCTCATCACTTCAAGTTAAAACCTTGAATGTGAAATGGATAACTTAGCTTCTAACCACAAGTCATGTAACACTCAACCTCATTTGCTTGATACGATCAACTCTTTTGGAACAAATCGATTGAAGTGAAGTTTCTAATGCTTCATCAAGCGCATTACTAAGTCTTAGTTTCGCGTCCATGAAGGTTGTTGGGTCCTCAATACACGTCGTTCTCATCACTTCAAGTTAAAACCTTGAATGTGAAATGGATAACTTAGCTTCTAACCACAAGTCATGTAACACTCAACCTCATTTGCTTGATACGATCAACTCTTTTGGAACAAATCGATTGAAGTGAAGTTTCTAATGCTTCATCAAGCGCATTACTAAGTCTTAGTTTCGCGTCCATGAAGGTTGTTGGGTCCTCAATACACGTCGTTCTCATCACTTCAAGTTAAAACCTTGAATGTGAAATGGATAACTTAGCTTCTAACCACAAGTCATGTAACACTCAACCTCATTTGCTTGATACGATCAACTCTTTTGGAACAAATCGATTGAAGTGAAGTTTCTAATGCTTCATCAAGCGCATTACTAAGTCTTAGTTTCGCGTCCATGAAGGTTGTTGGGTCCTCAATACACGTCGTTCTCATCACTTCAAGTTAAAACCTTGAATGTGAAATGGATAACTTAGCTTCTAACCACAAGTCATGTAACACTCAACCTCATTTGCTTGATACGATCAACTCTTTTGGAACAAATCGATTGAAGTGAAGTTTCTAATGCTTCATCAAGCGCATTACTAAGTCTTAGTTTCGCGTCCATGAAGGTTGTTGGGTCCTCAATACACGTCGTTCTCATCACTTCAAGTTAAAACCTTGAATGTGAAATGGATAACTTAGCTTCTAACCACAAGTCATGTAACACTCAACCTCATTTGCTTGATACGATCAACTCTTTTGGAACAAATCGATTGAAGTGAAGTTTCTAATGCTTCATCAAGCGCATTACTAAGTCTTAGTTTCGCGTCCATGAAGGTTGTTGGGTCCTCAATACACGTCGTTCTCATCACTTCAAGTTAAAACCTTGAATGTGAAATGGATAACTTAGCTTCTAACCACAAGTCATGTAACACTCAACCTCATTTGCTTGATACGTTCAACACTTTTGGAACAAATCGATTGAAGTGAAGTTTCTAATGCTTCATCAAGCGCATTACTAAGTCTTAGTTTCGCGTCCATGAAGGTTGTTGGGTCCTCAATACACGTCGTTCTCATCACTTCAAGTTAAAACCTTGAATGTGAAATGGATAACTTAGCTTCTAACCACAAGTCATGTAACACTCAACCTCATTTGCTTGATACGATCAACTCTTTTGGAACAAATCGATTGAAGTGAAGTTTCTAATGCTTCATCAAGCGCATTACTAAGTCTTAGTTTCGCGTCCATGAAGGTTGTTGGGTCCTCAATACACGTCGTTCTCATCACTTCAAGTTAAAACCTTGAATGTGAAATGGATAACTTAGCTTCTAACCACAAGTCATGTAACACTCAACCTCATTTGCTTGATACGATCAACTCTTTTGGAACAAATCGATTGAAGTGAAGTTTCTAATGCTTCATCAAGCGCATTACTAAGTCTTAGTTTCGCGTCCATGAAGGTTGTTGGGTCCTCAATACACGTCGTTCTCATCACTTCAAGTTAAAACCTTGAATGTGAAATGGATAACTTAGCTTCTAACCACAAGTCATGTAACACTCAACCTCATTTGCTTGATACGATCAACTCTTTTGGAACAAATCGATTGAAGTGAAGTTTCTAATGCTTCATCAAGCGCATTACTAAGTCTTAGTTTCGCGTCCATGAAGGTTGTTGGGTCCTCAATACACGTCGTTCTCATCACTTCAAGTTAAAACCTTGAATGTGAAATGGATAACTTAGCTTCTAACCACAAGTCATGTAACACTCAACCTCATTTGCTTGATACGATCAACTCTTTTGGAACAAATCGATTGAAGTGAAGTTTCTAATGCTTCATCAAGCGCATTACTAAGTCTTAGTTTCGCGTCCATGAAGGTTGTTGGGTCCTCAATACACGTCGTTCTCATCACTTCAAGTTAAAACCTTGAATGTGAAATGGATAACTTAGCTTCTAACCACAAGTCATGTAACACTCAACCTCATTTGCTTGATACGATCAACTCTTTTGGAACAAATCGATTGAAGTGAAGTTTCTAATGCTTCATCAAGCGCATTACTAAGTCTTAGTTTCGCGTCCATGAAGGTTGTTGGGTCCTCAATACACGTCGTTCTCATCACTTCAAGTTAAAACCTTGAATGTGAAATGGATAACTTAGGTTCTAACCACAAGTCATGTAACACTCAACCTCATTTGCTTGATACGTTCAACACTTTTGGAACAAATCGATTGAAGTGAAGTTTCTAATGCTTCATCAAGCGCATTACTAAGTCTTAGTTTCGCGTCCATGAAGGTTGTTGGGTCCTCAATACACGTCGTTCTCATCACTTCAAGTTAAAACCTTGAATGTGAAATGGATAACTTAGCTTCTAACCACAAGTCATGTAACACTCAACCTCATTTGCTTGATACGATCAACTCTTTTGGAACAAATCGATTGAAGTGAAGTTTCTAATGCTTCATCAAGCGCATTACTAAGTCTTAGTTTCGCGTCCATGAAGGTGGTTGGGTCCTCAATACACGTCGTTCTCATCACTTCAAGTTAAAACCTTGAATGTGAAATGGATAACTTAGCTTCTAACCACAAGTCATGTAACACTCAACCTCATTTGCTTGATACGATCAACTCTTTTGGAACAAATCGATTGAAGTGAAGTTTCTAATGCTTCATCAAGCGCATTACTAAGTCTTAGTTTCGCGTCCATGAAGGTTGTTGGGTCCTCAATACACGTCGTTCTCATCACTTCAAGTTAAAACCTTGAATGTGAAATGGATAACTTAGCTTCTAACCACAAGTCATGTAACACTCAATCTCATTTGCTTGATACGTTCAACACTTTTGGAACAAATCGATTGAAGTGAAGTTTCTAATGCTTCATCAAGCGCATTACTAAGTCTTAGTTTCGCGTCCATGAAGGTTGTTGGGTCCTCAATACACGTCGTTCTCATCACTTCAAGTTAAAACCTTGAATGTGAAATGGATAACTTAGCTTCTAACCACAAGTCATGTAACACTCAACCTCATTTGCTTGATACGATCAACTCTTTTGGAACAAATCGATTGAAGTGAAGTTTCTAATGCTTCATCAAGCGCATTACTAAGTCTTAGTTTCGCGTCCATGAAGGTTGTTGGGTCCTCAATACACGTCGTTCTCATCACTTCAAGTTAAAACCTTGAATGTGAAATGGATAACTTAGCTTCTAACCACAAGTCATGTAACACTCAACCTCATTTGCTTGATACGATCAACTCTTTTGGAACAAATCGATTGAAGTGAAGTTTCTAATGCTTCATCAAGCGCATTACTAAGTCTTAGTTTCGCGTCCATGAAGGTTGTTGGGTCCTCAATACACGTCGTTCTCATCACTTCAAGTTAAAACCTTGAATGTGAAATGGATAACTTAGCTTCTAACCACAAGTCATGTAACACTCAACCTCATTTGCTTGATACGATCAACTCTTTTGGAACAAATCGATTGAAGTGAAGTTTCTAATGCTTCATCAAGCGCATTACTAAGTCTTAGTTTCGCGTCCATGAAGGTTGTTGGGTCCTCAATACACGTCGTTCTCATCACTTCAAGTTAAAACCTTGAATGTGAAATGGATAACTTAGCTTCTAACCACAAGTCATGTAACACTCAACCTCATTTGCTTGATACGATCAACTCTTTTGGAACAAATCGATTGAAGTGAAGTTTCTAATGCTTCATCAAGCGCATTACTAAGTCTTAGTTTCGCGTCCATGAAGGTTGTTGGGTCCTCAATACACGTCGTTCTCATCACTTCAAGTTAAAACCTTGAATGTGAAATGGATAACTTAGCTTCTAACCACAAGTCATGTAACACTCAACCTCATTTGCTTGATACGATCAACTCTTTTGGAACAAATCGATTGAAGTGAAGTTTCTAATGCTTCATCAAGCGCATTACTAGTCTTAGTTTTGCGTCCATGAAGGTTTTTGGGTCCTCAATACACGTCGTTCTCATCACTTCAAGTTAAAACCTTGAATGTGAAATGGATAACTTAGGTTCTAACCACAAGTCATGTAACACTCAACCTCATTTGCTTGATACGATCAACTCTTTGGAACAAATCGATTGAAGTGAAGTTTCTAATGCTTCATCAAGCGCATTACTAAGTCTTAGTTTCGCGTCCATGAAGGTTGTTGGGTCCTCAATACACGTCGTTCTCATCACTTCAAGTTAAAACCTTGAATGTGAAATGGATAACTTAGGTTCTAACCACAAGTCATGTAACACTCAACCTCATTTGCTTGATACGTTCAACTCTTTTGGAACAAATCGATTGAAGTGAAGTTTCTAATGCTTCATCAAGCGCATTACTAAGTCTTAGTTTCGCGTCCATGAAGGTTGTTGGGTCCTCAATACACGTCGTTCTCATCACTTCAAGTTAAAACCTTGAATGTGAAATGGATAACTTAGCTTCTAACCACAAGTCATGTAACACTCAACCTCATTTGCTTGATACGTTCAACACTTTTGGAACAAATCGATTGAAGTGAAGTTTCTAATGCTTCATCAAGCGCATTACTAAGTCTTAGTTTCGCGTCCATGAAGGTGTTGGGTCCTCAATACACGTCGTTCTCATCACTTCAAGTTAAAACCTTGAATGTGAAATGGATAACTTAGCTTCTAACCACAAGTCATGTAACACTCAACCTCATTTGCTTGATACGATCAACTCTTTTGGAACAAATCGATTGAAGTGAAGTTTCTAATGCTTCATCAAGCGCATTACTAAGTCTTAGTTTCGCGTCCATGAAGGTTGTTGGGTCCTCAATACACGTCGTTCTCATCACTTCAAGTTAAAACCTTGAATGTGAAATGGATAACTTAGCTTCTAACCACAAGTCATGTAACACTCAACCTCATTTGCTTGATACGATCAACTCTTTTGGAACAAATCGATTGAAGTGAAGTTTCTAATGCTTCATCAAGCGCATTACTAAGTCTTAGTTTCGCGTCCATGAAGGTTGTTGGGTACTCAATACACGTCGTTTTCATCACTTCAAGTTAAAACCCTGAATGTGAAATGGATAACTTAGGTTCTAACCACAAGTAATGTAACACTCAACCTCATTTGCTTGATACGATCAACTCTTTTGGAACAAATCGATTGAAGTGAAGTTTCTAATGCTTCATCAAGCGCATTACTAAGTCTTAGTTTCGCGTCCATGAAGGTTGTTGGGTCCTCAATACACGTCGTTCTCATCACTTCAAGTTAAAACCTTGAATGTGAAATGGATAACTTAGCTTCTAACCACAAGTCATGTAACACTCAACCTCATTTGCTTGATACGATCAACTCTTTTGGAACAAATCGATTGAAGTGAAGTTTCTAATGCTTCATCAAGCGCATTACTAAGTCTTAGTTTCGCGTCCATGAAGGTTGTTGGGTCCTCAATACACGTCGTTCTCATCACTTCAAGTTAAAACCTTGAATGTGAAATGGATAACTTAGCTTCTAACCACAAGTCATGTAACACTCAACCTCATTTGCTTGATACGATCAACTCTTTTGGAACAAATCGATTGAAGTGAAGTTTCTAATGCTTCATCAAGCGCATTACTAAGTCTTAGTTTTGCATCCCTGAAGGTTGTTGGGTCCTCAATACACGTCGTTCTCATCACTTCAAGTTAAAACCTTGAATGTGAAATGGATAACTTAGCTTCTAACCACAAGTCATGTAACACTCAACCTCATTTGCTTGATACGTTCAACACTTTTGGAACAAATCGATTGAAGTGAAGTTTCTAATGCTTCATCAAGCGCATTACTATGTCTTAGTTTCGCGTCCATGAAGGTTGTTGGGTCCTCAATACACGTCGTTCTCATCACTTCAAGTTAAAACCTTGAATGTGAAATGGATAACTTAGGTTCTAACCACAAGTAATGTAACACTCAACCTCATTTGCTTGATACGATCAACTCTTTTGGAACAAATCGATTGAAGTGAAGTTTCTAATGCTTCATCAAGCGCATTACTAAGTCTTAGTTTCGCGTCCATGAAGGTTGTTGGGTCCTCAATACACGTCGTTCTCATCACTTCAAGTTAAAACCTTGAATGTGAAATGGATAACTTAGCTTCTAACCACAAGTCATGTAACACTCAACCTCATTTGCTTGATACGTTCAACTCTTTTGGAACAAATCGATTGAAGTGAAGTTTCTAATGCTTCATCAAGCGCATTACTAAGTCTTAGTTTCGCGTCCATGAAGGTTGTTGGGTCCTCAATACACGTCGTTCTCATCACTTCAAGTTAAAACCTTGAATGTGAAATGGATAACTTAGGCTTCTAACCACAAGTCATGTAACACTCAACCTCATTTGCTTGATACGATTCAACTCTTTTGGAACAAATCGATTGAAGTGAAGTTTCTAATGCTTCATCAAGCGCATTACTAAGTCTTAGTTTCGCGTCCATGAAGGTTGTTGGGTCCTCAATACACGTCGTTCTCATCACTTCAAGTTAAAACCTTGAATGTGAAATGGATAACTTAGGTTCTAACCACAAGTCATGTAACACTCAACCTCATTTGCTTGATACGATTCAACTCTTTTGGAACAAATCGATTGAAGTGAAGTTTCTAATGCTTCATCAAGCGCATTACTAAGTCTTAGTTTCGCGTCCATGAAGGTTGTTGGGTCCTCAATACACGTCGTTCTCATCACTTCAAGTTAAAACCTTGAATGTGAAATGGATAACTTAGCTTCTAACCACAAGTCATGTAACACTCAACCTCATTTGCTTGATACGATTCAACTCTTTTGGAACAAATCGATTGAAGTGAAGTTTCTAATGCTTCATCAAGCGCATTACTAAGTCTTAGTTACGCGTCCATGAAGGTTGTTGGGTCCTCAATACACGTCGTTCTCATCACTTCAAGTTAAAACCTTGAATGTGAAATGGATAACTTAGGTTCTAACCACAAGTCATGTAACACTCAACCTCATTTGCTTGATACGTTCAACTCTTTTGGAACAAATCGATTGAAGTGAAGTTTCTAATGCTTCATCAAGCGCATTACTAAGTCTTAGTTTCGCGTCCATGAAGGTTGTTGGGTCCTCAATACACGTCGTTCTCATCACTTCAAGTTAAAACCTTGAATGTGAAATGGATAACTTAGCTTCTAACCACAAGTCATGTAACACTCAACCTCATTTGCTTGATACGATCAACTCTTTTGGAACAAATCGATTGAAGTGAAGTTTCTAATGCTTCATCAAGCGCATTACTAAGTCTTAGTTTCGCGTCCATGAAGGTTGTTGGGTCCTCAATACACGTCGTTCTCATCACTTCAAGTTAAAACCTTGAATGTGAAATGGATAACTTAGCTTCTAACCACAAGTCATGTAACACTCAACCTCATTTGCTTGATACGTTCAACTCTTTTGGAACAAATCGATTGAAGTGAAGTTTCTAATGCTTCATCAAGCGCATTACTAAGTCTTAGTTTCGCGTCCATGAAGGTTGTTGGGTCCTCAATACACGTCGTTCTCATCACTTCAAGTTAAAACCTTGAATGTGAAATGGATAACTTAGGTTCTAACCACAAGTCATGTAACACTCAACCTCATTTGCTTGATACGTTCAACTCTTTTGGAACAAATCGATTGAAGTGAAGTTTCTAATGCTTCATCAAGCGCATTACTAAGTCTTAGTTTCGCGTCCATGAAGGTTGTTGGGTCCTCAATACACGTCGTTCTCATCACTTCAAGTTAAAACCTTGAATGTGAAATGGATAACTTAGGTTCTAACCACAAGTCATGTAACACTCAACCTCATTTGCTTGATACGTTCAACTCTTTTGGAACAAATCGATTGAAGTTAAGTTTCTAATGCTTCAACAAGCGCATTACTAAGTCTTAGTTACGCGTCCATGATGGTTGTTGGGTCCTCAATACACGTCGTTCTCATCACTTCAAGTTAAAACCTTGAATGTGAAAATGGATAACTTAGGTTCTAACCACAAGTCATGTAACACTCAACCTCATTTGCTTGATACGTTCAACTCTTTTGGAACAAATCGATTGAAGTGAAGTTTCCAATGCTTCATCAAGCGCATTATTAAGTCTTAGTTTCGCGTCCATGAAGGTTGTTGGGTCCTCAATACACGTCGTTCTCATCACTTCAAGTTAAAACCTTGAATGTGAAATGATAACTTAGGCTTCTAACCACAAGTCATGTAACACTCAACCTCATTTGCTTGATACGTTCAACTCTTTTGGAACAAATCGATTGAAGTGAAGTTTCTAATGCTTCATCAAGCGCATTACTAAGTCTTAGTTTCGCGTCCATGAAGGTTGTTGGGTCCTCAATACACGTCGTTCTCATCACTTCAAGTTAAAACCTTGAATGTGAAATGGATAACTTAGGTTCTAACCACAAGTCATGTAACACTCAACCTCATTTGCTTGATACGATTCAACTCTTTTGGAACAAATCGATTGAAGTGAAGTTTCTAATGCTTCATCAAGCGCATTACTAAGTCTTAGTTTCGCGTCCATGAAGGTTGTTGGGTCCTCAATACACGTCGTTCTCATCACTTCAAGTTAAAACCTTGAATGTGAAATGATAACTTAGGTTCTAACCACAAGTCATGTAACACTCAACCTCATTTGCTTGATACGTTCAACTCTTTTGGAACAAATCGATTGAAGTGAAGTTTCTAATGCTTCATCAAGCGCATTACTAAGTCTTAGTTTCGCGTCCATGAAGGTGTTGGGTCCTCAATACACGTCGTTCTCATCACTTCAAGTTAAAACCTTGAATGTGAAATGGATAACTTAGGTTCTAACCACAAGTCATGTAACACTCAACCTCATTTGCTTGATACGTTCAACTCTTTTGGAACAAATCGATTGAAGTGAAGTTTCTAATGCTTCATCAAGTGCATTACTAAGTCTTAGTTTCGCGTCCATGAAGGTTGTTGGGTCCTCAATACACGTCGTTCTCATCACTTCAAGTTAAAACCTTGAAGTGAAATGGATAACTTAGGTTCTAACCACAAGTCATGTAACACTCAACCTCATTTGCTTGATACGTTCAACACTTTTGGAACAAATCGATTGAAGTGAAGTTTCTAATGCTTCATCAAGCGCATTACTAAGTCTTAGTTTCGCGTCCATGAAGGTTGTTGGGTCCTCAATACACGTCGTTCTCATCACTTCAAGTTAAAACCTTGAATGTGAAATGGATAACTTAGGCTTCTAACCACAAGTCATGTAACACTCAACCTCATTTGCTTGATACGATTCAACTCTTTTGGAACAAATCGATTGAAGTGAAGTTTCTAATGCTTCATCAAGCGCATTACTAAGTCTTAGTTTCGCGTCCATGAAGGTTGTTGGGTCCTCAATACACGTCGTTCTCATCACTTCAAGTTAAAACCTTGAATGTGAAATGGATAACTTAGCTTCTAACCACAAGTCATGTAACACTCAACCTCATTTGCTTGATACGATCAACTCTTTTGGAACAAATCGATTGAAGTGAAGTTTCTAATGCTTCATCAAGCGCATTACTAAGTCTTAGTTTCGCGTCCATGAAGGTTGTTGGGTCCTCAATACACGTCGTTCTCATCACTTCAAGTTAAAACCTTGAATGTGAAATGGATAACTTAGCTTCTAACCACAAGTCATGTAACACTCAACCTCATTTGCTTGATACGATTCAACTCTTTTGGAACAAATCGATTGAAGTGAAGTTTCTAATGCTTCATCAAGCGCATTACTAAGTCTTAGTTCGCGTCCATGAGGTTGTTGGGTCCTCAATACACGTCGTTCTCATCACTTCAAGTTAAAACCTTGAATGTGAAATGGATAACTTAGGTTCTAACCACAAGTCATGTAACACTCAACCTCATTTGCTTGATACGATCAACTCTTTTGGAACAAATCGATTGAAGTGAAGTTTCTAATGCTTCATCAAGCGCATTACTAAGTCTTAGTTTCGCGTCCATGAAGGTGTTGGGTCCTCAATACACGTCGTTCTCATCACTTCAAGTTAAAACCTTGAATGTGAAATGGATAACTTAGCTTCTAACCACAAGTCATGTAACACTCAACCTCATTTGCTTGATACGTTCACTCTTTTGGAACAAATCGATTGAAGTGAAGTTTCTAATGCTTCATCAAGCGCATTACTAAGTCTTAGTTTCGCGTCCATGAAGGTTGTTGGGTCTCAATACACGTCGTTCTCATCACTTCAAGTTAAAACCTTGAATGTGAAATGGATAACTTAGGTTCTAACCACAAGTCATGTAACACTCAACCTCATTTGCTTGATACGTTCAACTCTTTTGGAACAAATCGATTGAAGTGAAGTTTCTAATGCTTCATCAAGCGCATTGCTAAGTCTTAGTTTCGCGTCCATGAAGGTTGTTGGGTCCTCAATACACGTCGTTCTCATCACTTCAAGTTAAAACCTTGAAAGTGAAATCGATAACTTAGGTTCTAACCACAAGTCATGTAACACTCAACCTCATTTGCTTGATACGTTCAACTCTTTTGGAACAAATCGATTGAAGTGAAGTTTCTAATGCTTCATCAAGCGCATTGCTAAGTCTTAGTTTCGCGTCCATGAAGGTTGTTGGGTCCTCAATACACGTCGTTCTCATCACTTCAAGTTAAAACCTTGTAAGTGAAATGGATAACTTAGTTCTAACCACAAGTCATGTACACTCAACCTCATTTGCTTGATACGATCAACTCTTTTGGAACAAATCGATTGAAGTGAAGTTTCTAATGCTTCATCAAGCGCATTACTAAGTCTTAGTTTCGCGTCCATGAAGGTTGTTGGGTCCTCAATACACGTCGTTCTCATCACTTCAAGTTAAAACCTTGAATGTGAAATGGATAACTTAGGTTCTAACCACAAGTCATGTAACACTCAACCTCATTTGCTTGATACGTTCAACTCTTTTGGAACAAATCGATTGAAGTGAAGTTTCTAATGCTTCATCAAGCGCATTACTAAGTCTTAGTTTCGCGTCCATGAAGGTTGTTGGGTCCTCAATACACGTCGTTCTCATCACTTCAAGTTAAAACCTTGAATGTGAAATCGATAACTTAGGTTCTAACCACAAGTCATGTAACACTCAACCTCATTTGCTTGATACGTTCAACTCTTTTGGAACAAATCGATTGAAGTGAAGTTTCTAATGCTTCATCAAGCGCATTACTAAGTCTTAGTTTCGCGTCCATGAAGGTTGTTGGGTCCTCAATACACGTCGTTCTCATCACTTCAAGTTAAAACCTTGAATGTGAAATGGATAATTTAGGTCTAACCACAAGTCATGTAACACTCAACCTCATTTGCTTGATACGTTCAACTCTTTTGGAACAAATCGATTGAAGTGAAGTTTCTAATGCTTCATCAAGCGCATTACTAAGTCTTAGTTTCGCGTCCATGAAGGTTGTTGGGTCCTCAATACACGTCGTTCTCATCACTTCAAGTTAAAACCTTGAAAGTGAAATGGATAACTTAGGTTCTAACCACAAGTCATGTAACACTCAACCTCATTTGCTTGATACGTTCAACTCTTTTGGAACAAATTGATTGAAGTGAAGTTCTAATGCTTCATCAAGCGCATTACTAAGTCTTAGTTTCGCGTCCATGAGGTTGTTGGGTCCTCAATACACGTCGTTCTCATCACTTCAAGTTAAAACCTTGAAGTGAAATGGATAACTTAGGTTCTAACCACAAGTAATGTAACACTCAACCTCATTTGCTTGATACGATCAACTCTTTTGGAACAAATCGATTGAAGTGAAGTTTCTAATGCTTCATCAAGCGCATTACTAAGTCTTAGTTTCGCGTCCATGAAGGTTGTTGGGTCCTCAATACACGTCGTTCTCATCACTTCAAGTTAAAACCTTGAATGTGAAATGGATAACTTAGCTTCTAACCACAAGTCATGTAACACTCAACCTCATTTGCTTGATACGTTCAACTCTTTTGGAACAAATCGATTGAAGTGAAGTTTCTAATGCTTCATCAAGCGCATTACTAAGTCTTAGTTTCGCGTCCATGAAGGTTGTTGGGTCATCAATACAAGTCGTTCTCATCACTTCAAGTTAAAAACCTTGAAAGTGAAATCGGTAACTTAGGTTCTAAACCACAAGTCATGTAACACTCAACCTCATTTGCTTGATACGTTCAACTCTTTTGGAACAAATCGATTGAAGTGAAGTTTCTAATGCTTCATCAAGCGCATTACTAAGTCTTAGTTTCGCGGTCCATGAAGGTTGTTTGGGTCCTCAATACACGTCGTTCTTATCACTTCAAGTTAAAACCTTGAAATGTGAAATCGGATAACTTAGGTTCTAACCACAAGTCATGTAACACTCAACCTCATTTTGCTTGATACCTATCAACTCTTTTGGAACAAATCGATTGAAGTGAAGTTTCTAATGCTTCATCAAGCGCATTACTAAGTCTTAGTTTCGCGTCCATGAAGGGTTGTTGGGTACTCAATACACGTCGTTCTATCACTTCAAGTTAAAACCTGAATGTGAAATCGGATAACTTAGGTTCTAACCACAAGTCATGGTAACACTCAACCTCATTTGCTTGATACGTTCAACTCTTTTGGAACAAATCGATTGAAGTGAAGTTTCTAATGCTTCATCAAGCGCATTACTAAGTCTTAGTTTCGCGTCCATGAAGGTTGTTGGGTCCTCATACACGTCGTTCTCATCACTTCAAGTTAAAACCTTGAATGTGAAATGGATAACTTAGGTTCTAACCACAAGTCATGTAACACTCAACCTCATTTGCTTGATACGTATCAACTCTTTTGGAACAAATCGATTGAAGTGAAGTTTCTAATGCTTCATCAAGCGCATTACTAAGTCTTAGTTTCGCGTCCATGAAGGTGGTTGGTCCTCAATACACGTCGTTCTCATCACTTCAAGTTAAAACCTTGAATGTGAAATGGATACTTAGCTTCTAACCACAAGTCATGTAACACTCAACCTCATTGCTTGATACGATCAACTCTTTTGGAACAAATCGATTGAAGTGAAGTTTCTAATGCTTCATCAAGCGCATTACTAAGTCTTAGTTTCGCGTCCATGAAGGTTGTTGGGTCCTCAATACACGTCGTTCTCATCACTTCAAGTTAAAACCTGGAAGTGAAATCGGATAACTTAGGTTCTAACCAAAGTCATGTAACACTCAACCTCATTTGCTTGATACGTCAACTCTTTTGGAACAAATCGATTGAAGTGAAGTTTCTAATGCTTCATCAAGCGCATTACTAAGTCTTAGTTTGCAGTCCATGAAGGTTGTTGGGGTCCTCAATACACGTCGTTCTCATCACTTCAAGTTAAAACCTTGAATGTGAAATGGATACTTAGCTTCTAACCACAAGTCATGTAACACTCAACCTCATTGCTTGATACGTTCAACTCTTTTGGAACAAATCGATTGAAGTGAAGTTTCTAATGCTTCATCAAGCGCATTACTAAGTCTTAGTTTCGCGTCCTGAAGGTTGTATGGTCCTCAATACACGTCGTTCTCATCACTTCAAGTTAAAACCTTGAATGTGAAATCGATAACTTAGCGTTCTAACCACAAGTCATGTACACTCAACCTCATTTGCTTGATACGATCAACTCTTTTGGAACAAATCGATTGAAGTGAAGTTCTAATGCTTCATCAAGCGCATTACTAGTCTTAGTTTCGCGTCCATGAAGGTTGTTGGGTCCTCAATACACGTCGTTCTCATCACTTAAAGTTAAAACCCTGAATGTGAAATGGATAACTTAGCTTCTAATCACAAGTCATGTAACACTCAACCTCATTTGCTTGATACGATCAACTTCTTTTGGAACAAATCGATTGAAGTGAAGTTTCTAATGCTTCATCAAGCGCATTACTAAGTCTTAGTTTCGCGTCCATGAAGGTGGTTGGGTCCTCAATACACGTCGTTCTCATCACTTCAAGTTAAAACCTTGAATGTGAAATGGATAACTTAGGTTCTAACCACAAGTCATGTAACACTCAACCTCATTTGCTTGATACGATCAACTCTTTTGGAACAAATCGATTGAAGTGAAGTTTCTAATGCTTCATCAAGCGCATTACTAAGTCTTAGTTTCGCGTCCATGAAGGTGGTTGGTCCTCATACACGTCGTTCTCATCACTTCAAGTTAAAAACCTTGAATGAAATGGATAACTTAGCTTCTACCACAAGTCATGTACATCTCAATACCTCAATCCTTGATACGATCAACCTCTTGTTGGACAAAATCTATTGAAGTGAAGTTCTAGCGTCATCCAGCCGATTTACTAAGTCTTTAGTTTCGCGTCCATTGAGGTTGGTTGGGTCCTCAATACACGTCGTCTCATCACTTTAAGTTAAAACCCTTGAAGTGTGGAAATGGGACTAACTTAGGCTTCTAACCCCACAGTCAGTAACACTCACCTCATTTGCTTGATAACGATCAACTCTTTGGGAACAAATCCCGATTTGAAGTGAAGTTTCTAATACTTCATCTAAGGCATTACTAAGTCTTAGTTTACGCGTCCATGTAAGGTTGTTGGGGGTCCTCCATACACGGCGTTCGGGTGCATCACTTCAAGTTTAAAAGCCTTAATGCTGAAATGGATAACTTAGGCTTCTAACTCACAAGTCATGTAACACTCAACTCATTTACTTGATACGTTCAACACTTTTGGAACAAATCGATTGAAGGGAGAGTTTATAATGCTTCATCAAGCGCATGACTAAGGTCTTAGGTTCGCGTCCATGAAGGTTGTTGGGTCCTCAATACCGTCGTTCTCATCACTTCAAGTTAAAACTCTAGTAATGTGAAATGGATAACTTAGCTTCTACCCACAAGTCATGTAACACTATCAACCTCATTTGCTTGATACGTTACAACGCTTTTGGAACAAATCGATTGAGTGAAGTTCTAATGCTGCATCAGCGCATTACTAATGTCTTAGTTTCGCGGTCCATGAAGGTTGTTGGGTACTCAATACACGTCGTTCTCATCCTTCAAGTTAAAACCTTGAATGTGAAATGGATAACTTAGCTTCTAACCACAAGTCATGTAACACTCAACCTCATTTCTTGATACGTTCAACTCTTTTGGAACAAATCGATTGAATTGAAGTTCTAATGCTTCATCAAGCGCATTACTAAGTCTTAGTTTCGCGTCCATGAAGGTTGTTGGGTCCTCAATACACGTCGTTCTCATCACTTCAGTTAAAACCTTGAATGTGAAATGGATAACTTAGGTTCTAACCACAAGTCATGTAACACTCAACCTCATTTGCTTGATACGATCAACTCTTTTGGAACAAATCGATGAAGTGAAGTTTCTAATGCTTCATCAAGCGCATTACTAAGTCTTAGTTTCGCGTCCATGAAGGTTGTTGGGTCCTCAATACACGTCGTTCTCATCACTTCAAGTTAAAACCTTGAATGTGAAATGGATAACTTAGGTTCTAACCACAAGTCATGTAACACTCAACCTCATTGCTTGATACGTTCAACTCTTTTGGAACAATCGATTGAAGTGAAGTTTCTTATGCTTCATCAAGCGCATTACTAAGTCTTAGTTTCGCGTCCATGAAGGTTGTTGGGTCCTCATACACGTCGTTCTCATCACTTCAAGTTAAAACCTTGAATGTGAACTGGATAACTTAGCTTCTAACCACAAGTCATGTAACACTCAACCTCATTTGCTTGATACGTCTCAACTCTTTTGGACAAATCGATGGAAGTGAAGTTTCTAATGCTTCATCAAGCGCATTACTAAGTCTTAGTTTCGCGTCCATTGAAGGTGGTTGTGGTCCTCAATAACCACGTCGTTTCATCACTTCAGTTAAAACCTTGAATGTGAAATGGATAACTTAGCTTCTAAACCACAAGTCATGTAACACTCAACCTCATTTGCTTGATACGATCAACTCTTTTGGAAACAAATCGATTGAAGTGAAGTTTCTAATGCTTCATCAAGACGATTACTAAGTCTTAGTGTTGCGTCCCTGAAGGTTGTTGGGTCCTCAATACACGTCGTTCTTATTACTTCAAGTTAAAACATTGAATGTGAAATGGATAACTTAGCTTCTAACCACAAGTCATGTAACACTCAATCTCAATTGCTTGATACGATCAACTCTTTTGGAACAAATCTATTGAAGTGAAGTTTCTGATGCTTCATCAAGCGCATTACTAAGTCTTAGTTTCGCGTCCATGAAGGTTTTTGGGTCCTCAATACACGTCGTTCTCATCACTTCAAGTTAAAACCTTGAATGTGAAATGGATAACTTAGGTTCTAACCCCAAGTCATGTAACACTCAACCTCATTTGCTTGATAAGATCAACTCTTTTGGAACAATCGATTGAAGTGAAGTTTCTAATGCTTCATCAAGCGCATTACTAAGTCTTAGTTTCGCGTCCATGAAGGTTGTTGGGTCCTCATACACGTCGTTCTCATCACTTCAAGTTAAAACCTTGAATGTGAAATGGATAACTTAGGTTCTAACCACAAGTCATGTAACACTCACCTCATTTGCTTGATACGTTCAACTCTTTTGGAACAAATCGATTGAAGTGAAGTTTCTTATGCTTCATCAAGCGCATTACTAAGTCTTAGTTTCGCGTCCATGAAGGTTGTTGGGTCCTCAATACACGTCGTTCTCATCACTTCAAGTTAAAACCTTGAATGTGAAATGGATAACTTAGGTTCTAACCACAAGTCATGTAACACTCAACCTCATTGCTTGATACGTTCAACTCTTTTGGAACAATCGATTGAAGTGAAGTTTCTAATGCTTCATGAAGCGCATTACTAAGTCTTAGTTTCGCGTCCATGAAGGTTGTTGGGTCCTCAATACACGTCGTTCTCATCACTTCAAGTTAAAACCTTGAATGTGAAATGGATAACTTAGGTTCTAACCACAAGTCATGTAACACTCAACCTCATTTGCTTGATACGATCAACTCTTTTGGAACAATCGATTGAAGTGAAGTCAAGCGCATTACTAAGTCTTAGTTTCGCGTCCATGAAGGTTGTTGGGTCCTCAATACACGTCGTTCTCATCACTTCAAGTTAAAACCTTGAATGTGAAATGGATAACTTAGGTTCTAACCACAAGTCATGTAACACTCAACCTCATTGCTTGATACGTTCAACTCTTTTGGAACAATCGATTGAAGTGAAGTTTCTAATGCTTCATCAAGCGCATTACTAAGTCTTAGTTTCGCGTCCATGAAGGTTGTTGGGTCCTCAATACACGTCGTTCTCATCACTTCAAGTTAAAACCTTGAATGTGAAATGGATAACTTAGGTTCTAACCACAAGTCATGTAACACTCAACCTCATTTGCTTGATACGATCAACTCTTTTGGAACAATCGATTGAAGTGAAGTTTCTAATGCTTCATCAAGCGCATTACTAAGTCTTAGTTTCGCGTCCATGAAGGTTGTTGGGTCCTCAATACACGTCGTTCTCATCACTTCAAGTTAAAACCTTGAATGTGAAATGGATAACTTAGGTTCTAACCACAAGTCATGTAACACTCAACCTCATTTGCTTGATACGATCAACTCTTTTGGAACAATCGATTGAAGTGAAGTTTCTAATGCTTCATCAAGCGCATTACTAAGTCTTAGTTTCGCGTCCATGAAGGTTGTTGGGTCCTCAATACACGTCGTTCTCATCACTTCAAGTTAAAACCTTGAATGTGAAATGGATAACTTAGGTTCTAACCACAAGTCATGTAACACTCAACCTCATTGCTTGATACGTTCAACTCTTTTGGAACAATCGATTGAAGTGAAGTTTCTAATGCTTCATCAAGCGCATTACTAAGTCTTAGTTTCGCGTCCATGAAGGTTGTTGGGTCCTCAATACACGTCGTTCTCATCACTTCAAGTTAAAACCTTGAATGTGAAATGGATAACTTAGGTTCTAACCACAAGTCATGTAACACTCAACCTCATTGCTTGATACGTTCAACTCTTTTGGAACAAATCGATTGAAGTGAAGTTTCTAATGCTTCATCAAGCGCATTACTAAGTCTTAGTTTCGCGTCCATGAAGGTTGTTGGGTCCTCAATACACGTCGTTCTCATCACTTCAAGTTAAAACCTTGAATGTGAAATGGATAACTTAGGTTCTAACCACAAGTCATGTAACACTCAACCTCATTGCTTGATACGTTCAACTCTTTTGGAACAATCGATTGAAGTGAAGTTTCTAATGCTTCATCAAGCGCATTACTAAGTCTTAGTTTCGCGTCCATGAAGTTTGTTGGGTCCTCAATACACGTCGTTCTCATCACTTCAAGTTAAAACCTTGAATGTGAAATGGATAACTTTGGTTCTAACCACAAGTAATGTAACACTCAACCTCATTTGCTTGATACGATCAACTCTTTTGGAACAATCGATTGAAGTGAAGTTTCTAATGCTTCATCAAGCGCATTACTAAGTCTTAGTTTCGCGTCCATGAAGGTTGTTGGGTCCTCAATACACGTCGTTCTCATCACTTCAAGTTAAAACCTTGAATGTGAAATGGATAACTTAGGTTCTAACCACAAGTCATGTAACACTCAACCTCATTGCTTGATACGTTCAACTCTTTTGGAACAAATCGATTGAAGTGAAGTTTCTAATGCTTCATCAAGCGCATTACTAAGTCTTAGTTTCGCGTCCATGAAGGTTGTTGGGTCCTCAATACACGTCGTTCTCATCACTTCAAGTTAAAACCTTGAATGTGAAATGGATAACTTAGGTTCTAACCACAAGTCATGTAACACTCAACCTCATTTGCTTGATACGATCAACTCTTTTGGAACAATCGATTGAAGTGAAGTTTCTAATGCTTCATCAAGCGCATTACTATGTCTTAGTTTCGCGTCCATGAAGGTTGTTGGGTCCTCAATACACGTCGTTCTCATCACTTCAAGTTAAAACCTTGAATGTGAAATGGATAACTTAGGTTCTAACCACAAGTCATGTAACACTCAACCTCATTGCTTGATACGTTCAACTCTTTTGGAACAAATCGATTGAAGTGAAATTTCTAATGCTTCATCAAGCGCATTACTAAGTCTTAGTTTCGCGTCCATGAAGGTTGTTGGGTCCTCAATACACGTCGTTCTCATCACTTCAAGTTAAAACCTTGAATGTGAAATGGATAACTTAGGTTCTAACCACAAGTCATGTAACACTCAACCTCATTTGCTTGATACGATCAACTCTTTTGGAACAAATCGATTGAAGTGAAGTTTCTAATGCTTCATCAAGCGCATTACTAAGTCTTAGTTTCGCGTCCATGAAGGTTGTTGGGTCCTCAATACACGTCGTTCTCATCACTTCAAGTTAAAACCTTGAATGTGAAATGGATAACTTAGGTTCTAACCACAAGTCATGTAACACTCAACCTCATTTGCTTGATACGTTCAACTCTTTTGGAACAAATCGATTGAAGTGAAGTTTCTAATGCTTCATCAAGCGCATTACTAAGTCTTAGTTTCGCGTCCATGAAGGTTTTTGGGTCCTCAATACACGTCGTTCTCATCACTTCAAGTTAAAACCTTGAATGTGAAATGGATAACTTAGGTTCTAACCACAAGTCATGTAACACTCAACCTCATTTGCTTGATACGATCAACTCTTTTGGAACAAATCGATTGAAGTGAAGTTTCTAATGCTTCATCAAGCGCATTACTAAGTCTTAGTTTCGCGTCCATGAAGGTTGTTGGGTCCTCAATACACGTCGTTCTCATCACTTCAAGTTAAAACCTTGAATGTGAAATGGATAACTTAGGTTCTAACCACAAGTCATGTAACACTCAACCTCATTTGCTTGATACGATCAACTCTTTTGGAACAATTGATTGAAGTGAAGTTTCTAATGCTTCATCAAGCGCATTACTAAGTCTTAGTTACGCGTCCATGAAGGTTGTTGGGTCCTCAATACACGTCGTTCTCATCACTTCAGTTAAAACCTTGAATGTGAAATGGATAACTTAGGTTCTAACCACAAGTCATGTAACACTCACCTCATTTGCTTGATACGTTCAACTCTTTTGGAACAATCGATTGAAGTGAAGTTTCTAATGCTTCATCAAGCGCATTACTAAGTCTTAGTTACGCGTCCATGAAGGTTGTTGGGTCCTCAATACACGTCGTTCTCATCACTTCAGCTTAAAACCTTGAATGTGAAATGGATAACTTAGGTTCTAACCACAAGTAATGTAACACTCAACCTCATTTGCTTGATATGATCAACTCTTTTGGAACAATCGATTGAAGTGAAGTCAAGCGTATTACTAAGTCTTAGTTTCGCGTCCATGAAGGTTGTTCGGTCCTCAATACACGTCGTTCTCATCACTTCAAGTTAAAACCTTGAATGTGAAATGGATAACTTAGGTTCTAACCACAAGTCATGTAACACTCAACCTCATTGCTTGATACGTTCAACTCTTTTGGAACAAATCGATTGAAGTGAAGTTTCTAATGCTTCATCAAGCGCATTACTAAGTCTTAGTTTCGCGTCCATGAAGGTTGTTGGGTCCTCAATACACGTCGTTCTCATCACTTCAAGTTAAAACCTTGAATGTGAAATGGATAACTTAGGTTCTAACCACAAGTCATGTAACACTCAACCTCATTTGCTTGATACGTTCAACTCTTTTGGAACAAATCGATTGAAGTGAAGTTTCTAATGCTTCATCAAGCGCATTACTAAGTCTTAGTTTCGCGTCCATGAAGGTTGTTGGGTCCTCAATACACGTCGTTCTCATCACTTCAAGTTAAAACCTTGAATGTGAAATGGATAACTTAGGTTCTAACCACAAGTCATGTAACACTCAACCTCATTGCTTGATACGTTCAACTCTTTTGGAACAAATCGATTGAAGTGAAGTTTCTAATGCTTCATCAAGCGCATTACTAAGTCTTAGTTTCGCGTCCATGAAGGTTGTTGGGTCCTCAATACACGTCGTTCTCATCACTTCAAGTTAAAACCTTGAATGTGAAATGGATAACTTAGGTTCTAACCACAAGTCATGTAACACTCAACCTCATTGCTTGATACGTTCAACTCTTTTGGAACAAATCGATTGAAGTGAAGTTTCTAATGCTTCATCAAGCGCATTACTAAGTCTTAGTTTCGCGTCCATGAAGGTTGTTGGGTCCTCAATACACGTCGTTCTCATCACTTCAAGTTAAAACCTTGAATGTGAAATGGATAACTTAGGTTCTAACCACAAGTCATGTAACACTCAACCTCATTTGCTTGATACGTTCAACTCTTTTGGAACAATCGATTGAAGTGAAGTTTCTAATGCTTCATCAAGCGCATTACTAAGTCTTAGTTTCGCGTCCATGAAGGTTGTTGGGTCCTCAATACACGTCGTTCTCATCACTTCAAGTTAAAACCTTGAATGTGACGAGAGAAAAAATGGAGTGGAACTTAATGAGAGAAAAATATGAGTGAAAATACGATGTGAAGAACAGAGAGAAAAGTGAGAGAAAATCAAAATGGATTGAGAATGAAAAAAAAAAAAAAAAAAAAAAAAAAAAAAAAAAAAAAAAAAAAAAAAAAAAAAAAAAAAAAAAAAAAAAAAAAAAAAAAAAAAAAAAAAAAAAAAAAAAAAAAAAAAAAAAAAAAAAAAAAAAAAAAAAAAAAAAAAAAAAAAAAAAAAAAAAAAAAAAAAAAAAAAAAAAAAAAAAAAAAAAAAAAAAAAAAAAAAAAAAAAAAAAAAAAAAAAAAAAAAAAAAAAAAAAAAAAAAAAAAAAAAAAAAAAAAAAAAAAAAAAAAAAAAAAAAAAAAAAAAAAAAAAAAAAAAAAAAAAAAAAAAAAAAAAAAAAAAAAAAAAAAAAAAAAAAAAAAAAAAAAAAAAAAAAAAAAAAAAAAAAAAAAAAAAAAAAAAAAAAAAAAAAAAAAAAAAAAAAAAAAAAAAAAAAAAAAAAAAAAAAAAAAAAAAAAAAAAAAAAAAAAAAAAAAAAAAAAAAAAAAAAAAAAAAAAAAAAAAAAAAAAAAAAAAAAAAAAAAAAAAAAAAAAAAAAAAAAAAAAAAAAAAAAAAAAAAAAAAAAAAAAAAAAAAAAAAAAAAAAAAAAAAAAAAAAAAAAAAAAAAAAAAAAAAAAAAAAAAAAAAAAAAAAAAAAAAAAAAAAAAAAAAAAAAAAAAAAAAAAAAAAAAAAAAAAAAAAAAAAAAAAAAAAAAAAAAAAAAAAAAAAAAAAAAAAAAAAAAAAAAAAAAAAAAAAAAAAAAAAAAAAAAAAAAAAAAAAAAAAAAAAAAAAAAAAAAAAAAAAAAAAAAAAAAAAAAAAAAAAAAAAAAAAAAAAAAAAAAAAAAAAAAAAAAAAAAAAAAAAAAAAAAAAAAAAAAAAAAAAAAAAAAAAAAAAAAAAAAAAAAAAAAAAAAAAAAAAAAAAAAAAAAAAAAAAAAAAAAAAAAAAAAAAAAAAAAAAAAAAAAAAAAAAAAAAAAAAAAAAAAAAAAAAAAAAAAAAAAAAAAAAAAAAAAAAAAAAAAAAAAAAAAAAAAAAAAAAAAAAAAAAAAAAAAAAAAAAAAAAAAAAAAAAAAAAAAAAAAAAAAAAAAAAAAAAAAAAAAAAAAAAAAAAAAAAAAAAAAAAAAAAAAAAAAAAAAAAAAAAAAAAAAAAAAAAAAAAAAAAAAAAAAAAAAAAAAAAAAAAAAAAAAAAAAAAAAAAAAAAAAAAAAAAAAAAAAAAAAAAAAAAAAAAAAAAAAAAAAAAAAAAAAAAAAAAAAAAAAAAAAAAAAAAAAAAAAAAAAAAAAAAAAAAAAAAAAAAAAAAAAAAAAAAAAAAAAAAAAAAAAAAAAAAAAAAAAAAAAAAAAAAAAAAAAAAAAAAAAAAAAAAAAAAAAAAAAAAAAAAAAAAAAAAAAAAAAAAAAAAAAAAAAAAAAAAAAAAAAAAAAAAAAAAAAAAAAAAAAAAAAAAAAAAAAAAAAAAAAAAAAAAAAAAAAAAAAAAAAAAAAAAAAAAAAAAAAAAAAAAAAAAAAAAAAAAAAAAAAAAAAAAAAAAAAAAAAAAAAAAAAAAAAAAAAAAAAAAAAAAAAAAAAAAAAAAAAAAAAAAAAAAAAAAAAAAAAAAAAAAAAAAAAAAAAAAAAAAAAAAAAAAAAAAAAAAAAAAAAAAAAAAAAAAAAAAAAAAAAAAAAAGTTATGCCTTTTGGTTTAACAATGCACCTAGCACTTTCATGCATTTAATGATGTATGGTTTAAGAGCTTCATGGGCAGTTTGTTGTTGTGTAGTTTGATGATATATTGATTTATATCGATCTGTTGAGAAGCATGCTAAACAAGTTAAAACGTGAATGTGAAATGGATAACTTAGGTTCTAACCACAAGTCATGTAACACTCAACCTCATTTGCTTGATACGTTCAACTCTTTTAGAACAAATCGATTGAAGTGAAGTTTCTAATGCTTCATCAAGCGCATTACTAAGTCTTAGTTACGCAACCATGAAGGTTGTTGGGTCCTCAATACACGTCGTTCTCATCACTTCAAGTTAAAACCTTGAATGTGAAATGGATAACTTAGGTTCTAACCACAAGTCATGTAACACTCACCTCATTTGCTTGATACGTTCAACTCTTTTGGAACAAATCGATTGAAGTGAAGTTTCTAATGCTTCATCAAGCGCATTACTAAGTCTTAGTTTCGCGTCCATGAAGGTTGTTGGGTCCTCAATACACGTCGTTCTCATCACTTC
This sequence comes from Begonia masoniana, assembly GCA_022432975.1. NCBI lineage: Eukaryota > Viridiplantae > Streptophyta > Magnoliopsida > Cucurbitales > Begoniaceae > Begonia > Begonia masoniana. Next base: position 11,930,867 of record CM039509.1, read on the forward strand.
AAGTTAAAACCTTGAATGTGAAATGGATAACTTAGGTTCTAACCACAAGTCATGTAACACTCACCTCATTTGCTTGATACGTTCAACTCTTTTGGAACAAATCGATTGAAGTGAAGTTTCTAATGCTTCATCAAGCGCATTACTAAGTCTTAGTTTCGCGTCCATGAAGGTTGTTGGGTCCTCAATACACGTCGTTCTCATCACTTCAAGTTAAAACCTTGAATGTGAAATGGATAACTTAGGTTCTAACCACAATTCATGTAACACTCAACCTCATTTGCTTGATACGTTCAACTCTTTTGGAACAAATCGATTGAAGTGAAGTTTCTAATGCTTCATCAAGCGCATTACTAAGTCTTAGTTTCGCGTCCATGAAGGTTGTTGGGTCCTCAATACACGTCGTTCTCATCACTTCAAGTTAAAACCTTAAATGTGAAAGGCTAACTTAGGTAATAACCAAGTCATGTAAGCACTCAACCTCATTTGCTTGATACGTCAACTCATTTGGAACAAATCGATTGAAGTGAAGTTCTATGCTCATCAAGAGCATTGCTAGGTCTTAGTTTCGCGTCCCTGAAGGTGTTGGGTCCTCACGTACACGTGTTCTCATCACTTCAAGTTAACAACATTACATGTGAAATGGAATAACTTAGCTTCTAACCACAAGTCATGTAACCACTCAACCTCATTTGCTGCTACGTTAAATCTTTTGGGAACAAATCGATTGAAGTGAAGTTTCTAATGCTTCATCAAGCGCATTCTATGTCTTAGTTTCGGTCCATGAAGGTTTGTTGGGTCCTCAATACACGTCGTTCTCATCACTCAAGTTAAAACATTGAATGTAAAATGGATAACTTAGCTTCTAACCACAAGTCATTAACACTCAACCTCAGTTTGCTTGATACGATCAACACTTTTTGGAACAAATCGATTGAAGTGAAAGTTTCTAATGCTTCATCAAGCGCATTACTAAGTCTTAGTTATCGCGTCCATGAGGGTTGTTGGGTCCTCAATACACGTCGTTCTCATCACTTCAAGTTAAAACCTTGAATGTGAAATGGATAACTTAGGCTTCTAACCACAAGTCATGTAACACTCAACCTCATTTGCTTGATACGATCAACTCCTTTGGAACAAATCGATTGAAGTGAAGTTTCTATATGCTTCAATCAAGCGCATTACTAAGTCTTAGTTTCGAGTCCCCATGAAGGTTGTTGGTCCTCCAATACACGTCGTTCTCATCACTCAAGTTAAACTTGAATGTGGAAATGGATAACTTAGCTTCTAACCACAAGTCATGTAACACTCAACCTCATTTGCTTGATACGTTCAACTCTTTTGGAACAAATCGATTGAAAGTGAAGTTTCTAATGCTTCATCAAGCTGCATTACTAAGTCTTAGTTTCGCGTCCATGAGGTTGTTGCGGTCCTCAATACACGTCGTGTTTCATCACTTCAAGTTAAAACCTGAATGTGAAATGGATAACTTAGCTTCTAACCACAAGTCATGTACACTCAACCTCATTTGCTTTATACGATCAACATCTTTTGGAACAAATCGATTGAAGTGAAGTTTCTAATGCTTCATCAAGAGCATTACTAAGTCTTAGTTTCGCGTCCATGAAGGTGGTTGGGTCCTCAATACACGTCGTTCTCATCACTTCTAGTTAAAACCTTGAATGTGAAATGGATAACTTAGCTTCTAACCACAAGTCATGTAACACTCAACCTCATTTGCTTTATACGATCAACTCTTTTGGAACAAATCGATTGAAGTGAAGTTTCTAATGCTTCATCAAGAGCATTACTAAGTCTTAGTTTCGCGTCCATGAAGGTGGTTGGGTCCTCAATACACGTCGTTCTCATCACTTCAGTTAAAACCTTGAATGTGAAATGGATAACTTAGCTCTAACCACAAGTCATGTAACACTCAACTTCATTTGTTGATACGATTCAACATCTTTTGGAACAAATCGATTGAAGTGAAGTTTCTAATGCTTCATCAAGCGCATTACTAATGTCTTAGTTTCGCCGTCCATGAAGGTTGTTGGGGTCCTCAATACACGTCGTTCTCATCACTCAAGTTAAACCTTGAAGTGAAATGGATAACTTAGCTTCTAACCACAAGTCATGTAACACTCAACTCATTTGCTTGATACGATCAACTCTTTTGGAACAATCGATTGAAGTGAAGTTTCTAATGCTTCATCAAGCGCATTACTAAGTCTAGTTTCACGTCCATGAAGGTTGTTGGGTACTCAATACACGTCGTTCTCATCACTTCAAGTTAAAACCTTGAATGTGAAATGGATAACTTAGCTTCTAACCACAATGTCATGTAACACTCAACCTCATTGCTGATACGATCACTCCTTTTGGAACAAATCGATTTGAAGTGAAGTTTCTTATAGCTTCATCAAGCGCATTACTAAGTCTTAGTTTCGCGTCCATGAAGGTTGGTTGGGTCCTCAATACACGGCGTTCTCATCACTTCAAGTTAAAGCCTTGAATGTGAAATGGATAACTTAGGTTCAACTAACAAGTCATGTAGCACTCAACCTCATTTGCTTGATACGTTCAACTCTTTTGGAACAAATCGATTGAAGTGAAGTTTCTAATGCTTCCTCAAGAGCATGACTAAGTCTTAGTTCGCGTCATGAAGGTGGTTGGGTCCTCAATACACGTCGTTCTCATCACTTCAAGTTAAAACCTTGAATGTGAAATGGATAACTTAGCTTCTAACCACAAGTTATGTAACACTCAACCTCATTTGCTTGATACGAACAACTCTTTTGGAACAAATCGATTGAACTGAAGTTTCTAATTCTTCATCAAGCGCATTACTAAGTCTTAGTTTCGCGTCCATGAAGGTGGTTGGGTCCTCATATGCACGTCGTTCTCATCACTTCAAGTTAAAACCTTGAATATGAAATGGATAACTTAGCTTCTAACCACAAGTCATGTAACACTCAACCTCATTTGCTTGATACGATCAACTCTTTTGGAACAAATCTATTGAAGTGAAGTTTCTGATGCTTCATCAAGCGCATTACTAAGTCTTAGTTTCGCGTCCATGAAGGTTTTTGGGTCCTCAATACACGTCGTTCTCATCACTTCAAGTTAAAACCTTGAATGTGAAATGGATAACTTAGGTTCTAACCCCAAGTCATGTAACACTCAACCTCATTTGCTTGATAAGATCAACTCCTTTGGAACAAATCATTTGAAGTGAAGTTTCTTATACTTCATCAAGCGCATTACTAAGTCTTAGTTACGAGTCCCTGAAGGTTGTTGGGTCCTCAATACACGGCGTTCTCATCACTTCAAGTTAAAGCCTTGAATGTGAAATGGATAACTTAGGTTCAACTAACAAGTCATGTAGCACTCAACCTCATTTGCTTGATACGTTCAACTCTTTTGGAACAAATCGATTGAAGTGAAGTTTCTAATGCTTCATCAAGCGCATTACTAAGTCTTAGTTTCGCGTCCATGAAGGTTTTTGGGTCCTCAATACACGTCGTTCTCATCACTTCAAGTTAAAACCTTGAATGTGAAATGGATAACTTAGGTTCTAACCCCAAGTCCTGTAACACTCACCTCATTTGCTTGATACGTTCAACTCTTTTGGAACAAATCGATTGAAGTGAAGTTTCTAATGCTTCATCAAGCGCATTACTAAGTCTTAGTTTCGCGTCCATGAAGGTTGTTGGGTCCTCAATACACGTCGTTCTCATCACTTCAAGTTAAAACCTTGAATGTGAAATGGATAACTTAGGTTCTAACCACAAGTCATGTAACACTCAACCTCATTTGCTTGATACGTTCAACTCTTTTGGAACAAATCGATTGAAGTGAAGTTTCTAATGCTTCATCAAGCGCATTACTAAGTCTTAGTTTCGCGTCCATGAAGGTTGTTGGGTAATAAATACACGTCGTTCTCATCACTTCAAATTAAAACCCTGAATGTGAAATGGATAACTTAGGTTCTAACCACAATTAAAGTAACACTCAACCTCATTTGCTTGATACGATCAACTTTTTTGGAACAAATCGATTGAAGTGAAGTTTCTAATGCTTCATCAAGCGCATTGCTAAGTTTTAGTTTCGCGTCCATGAAGGTTGTTGGGTCCTCAATACATGTCGTTCTTATCACTTCAAGTTAAAACCTTGAATGTGAAATGGATAACTTAGCTTCTAACCACAAGTCATGTAACACTCAACCTCATTTGCTTGATACGTTCAACTCTTTTGGAACAAATCTATTGAAGTGAAGTTTCTAATGCTTCATCAAGCGCATTACTAAGTCTTAGTTTCTCGTCCATGAAGGTTGTGGGGTCCTCAATACACGTCGTTCTCATCACTTCAAGTTAAAACCTTGAATGTGAAAAGGATAACGTTGGTTCTAACCACAAGTAATGTAGCACTCAACCTTTTTTGCTTGATACGATCAACTCTTCTGGAACAAATTGATTGAAGTGAATTTTCTATTGCTTCATCAAGCGCATTACTAAATATTAATTACGCGTCCATGAAGGTGTTGGGTCCTCAATACACGTCGTTCTCCCTCACTTGCAAGTTAAACCTTGACTGTGAAATGGATAACTTAGGTTCTAACCCAAGTCATAGGTAACACTAAACCTCATTTGCTTGATAAGATCAATCCTTGGAACAAATCAATGAAGTGAAGTTCTTATACTTGCATCAAGCGCATTACTAAGTCTAGTTACGCGTCCATGAGGTGTTGGGTCCCAATACACGGCGTTCTCATCACTTCAAGTTAAAGCCTTGAATGTAAAATGGATAACTTAGGTTCAACTAACAAGTCATGTAGCACTCAACCTCATTTGCTTGATACGTTCAACTCTTTTGGAACAAATCGATTGAAGTGAAATTTCTAATGCTTCATCAAGCGCATTACTAAGTTTTAGTTTCGCGTCCATGAAGGTTGTGGGGTCCTCAATACACGTCGTTCTCATCACTTCAAGTTCACACCTTGAATGTGAAAGGGAATAACTTAAGTTCTAACCAAAGTCATGTAACACTACAACCTCATTGCTTGATACGTCAACTCTTTGGAAACAAATCGATTGAGTGAAGTTTCTAATGCTTCATCAAGCGCATTACTAAGTCTTAGTTTCGCGTCCCTGAAGGTTGTTGGGTTCTCAATACACGTCGTTCTCATCACTTCAAGTTAAAACATTAATTGTGAAATGGATAACTTAGGTTCTAACCACAAGTATCGTAGCACTCAACCTCATTTGCTTGATACGATCAACTCTTTTGGAACAAATCGATTGAAGTGAAATTTCTTATGCTTGATCAAGCGCATTACTAAGTCTTAGTTTCGTGTCCATGAAGGTTGTTGGTTCCTCAATACATGTCGTTCTCATCACTTCAAGTTAAAACCTTGAATGTGAAATGGATAACTTAGGTTCTAACCACAAGTAATGTAACACTCAACCTCATTTGCTTGATACGATCAACTCTTTTGGAACAAATCGATTGAAGTGAAGTTTCTTATGTTTCATCAAGCGCATTAATAAGTCTTAGTTTCGCGTCCATGAAGGTAGTTGGGTCCTCAATACACGTCGTTCTCATCACTTCAAGTTAAAGCCTTGAATGTGAAATAGATAACTTAGATTCTAACCACAAGTCATGTAACACTCAACCTCATTTGCTTGATACGTTCAACTCTTTTGGATTAAATCGATTGAAGTGAAATTTCTAATGCTTCCTCAAGTGCATTACTAAGTCTTAGTTACGCGTCCATGAAGGTTGTTGGGTCCTCAATCACGTCCGTTCTCATCTGATGTGAACCGAGGAGCGATAAATGTCAAAGTCAAGGACCTTGATCTAGTAGAAGATAAAGGAGGTCAAACGAACAAAGTTTCACATGATTTAGTCTTGGAAGATCGAGGAAAAGAGCCATCACAACAAAAGTACAAGACTATAAAATTAAAGAGTTTTGTAGCATGGAAGTAGGCTACACAAAATTGGCAAAAGAAGCCCAATAAGGCGCAATGTTGGGCTCCACAAATACCTATAGATTGGAAAGAGAAGGGTAAAGATCCACGCAAACTACAAAGAGATAAAGAGTCACGTGGATTAGAAAGAGATAAAGATTAACATGATTTGGTTTATGATGTGATCCGAGTTCAGACCAAGTCAAAGCCCAACAATAAGGATCTAATTGAAGATACGGTGGGCCCAATGACAAGAGCAAGAAGCCCAAGATTATTGGAAGATCTTTTGAAGAAAGGGTGTGACACACATGCACATGTAAGAATTAAAACACATGTGTTATGCACATGCACATGTAGGATTTAAAGAGGACATGCGCCAAGCACATGCTTATACGAGGAATTAAAAGGTCACATGCAAAGCACATGCAAATCCAAACAAATCACGTATGAGAGATTTTATCCAACAGAATCTACTCAAATCAATTCAAATCAATTTCAAACGTAGTTTAAACGTGAGATGATATCTGATTATGCCAAGGATCATTATCTCACGATTTTATTAGTTATTTTATTTTTATTTTCATTTTTTTATTAATTTATTTAATTTTAATGTGTAGCCTATTTAATGGCAAACTATTTGATTTAATAGAGGAACAAGTTTGAATTAAAAAAAGGTTGAGTTTTTAGAGAGGATTTCTCTTTAGTTCTTTGCGAAGAACAACGATACTCTTCAAGTCACGCTTGAAGAATCTCGCTTGATAGTTTTGGTTCTTACCAACGAGTTTGGTCTGGGTCAAGCTCATTTTTTGATAGATTTGGTTCAGCCAACAGGTGTGGCTCGGGTCAAGCTCCTGTTTTGATAACTAGGGTTCCATCGAATTCTTCGATTGGGGTCTTAGTTCCTTCCTTTGTTCTTGAATCGAAAAGGCGCTCCTAGAACTATTCCGCGATGTTGTCGGGTCCGGGTTCTTTATATCCGAGGTTCACATCATCATCACTTCAAGTTAAAACCTTGAATGTGAAATGGATAACTTAGGTTCTAACCACAAGTCATGTAACACTCAACCTCATTTGCTTGATACGTTCAACTCTTTTGGAACAAATCGACTGAAGTGAAGTTTCTTATGCTTCATCAAGCGCATTACTAAGTCTTAGTTTCGCGTCCATGAAGGTAGTTGGGTCCTCAATACACGTCGTTCTCATCACTTCAAGTTAAAGCCTTGAATGTGAAATGGATAACTTAGGTTCTAACCACAAGTCATGTAACACTCAACCTCATTTGCTTGATACGTTCAACTCTTTTGGAACAAATCGATTGAAGTGAAGTTTCTAATGCTTCATCAAGCGCATTACTAAGTCTTAGTTTCGCGTCCATGAAGGTTGTTGGGTCCTCAATACACGTCGTTCTCATCACTTCAAGTTAAAACCTTGAATGTGAAATGGATAACTTAAGTTCTAACCACAAGTCATGTAACACTAAACCTCATTTGCTTGATACGTTCAACTCTTTTGGAACAAATCGATTGAAGTGAAGTTTCTAATGCTTCATCAAACGCATTACTAAGTCTTAGTTTCGCATCCCTGAAGGTTGTTGTGATAGGCTTGAAGAGGTGGATTCTATAGAAGCAAATCAAGAGGATACATCAATGGCTAAAGAGGATTCAATACAACTACCACAAGGTCCATTGACAAGAGCTCGAGCTAAAGCATTTCAAAAAGCTATTCAAAACTTACTTTATGTTGAAAAGATTGCTCAAAATGAAGAAAGAAGTTTTCAACGTTATTACACACTTATCGAAGCCTTAAATGAAGAGAATTCAGCTTGAGAAGATATATTACTTTATGGGCCGATTTGGTATTTGGCTTTCTTAGTTCAAGTTTATTATTTTTAGTGTTTTTCCATGCCCAAAGACTTGTGTTAATGGGCCAAACGAATTTGGGCTATTTTTAGGTTATTATAGGGTTTCTTCTATGCCTACTATAAAAGGGGCAAGTTTATCTTTGTAAAAGAAGCTATTATTTTTGGTGAATGCATTGTGAGAGTATTCTCCTCTTTGTTCTTGAATGAACCAAACCAAACTCAGCAAGAATTGATCAACTTGTTGTTTCATTTAGGAGTTGAGGTTTTTAGGACATAGTTTCCTACGGGTTTCTCTTCGATCACCTACTCTATTTCTTAGTTTCTGGGGTTCTTTTCCATCTTGTGAGGGTTCTAAGGGTTTTCACCCAAAGGGTTCGCATCATTTTGGTATCAGAGCGTTGGTTCTACAAATTGGGTACTATCTATCTTTTTTGTTTCTTTGTAATCGTTGTTTGAATCTATCGATCTTTTAAAAAAAAAAATACTCGTTCTATTGTTCTTGTTGATTGGCGATCTCGTTCTTCAGCATAAACTTGTCAAATTCCTCTCCTCAATCTTCTTTTGGTGTTGGTGTCTTTTCATATTCAGTTGGTATCTTTTCATATTCTGTTTGTCTTTACACGTTCCATTCTTCAATATTCTTTTGTAGTTGGTGTCCTTTCTTTTTCTGTTTGTCTCTATCTATGTTGTGGGCCACAAAATTCATTATTGTTGTTGGTACTTCTTGATTAAGCTCTACAAAACAAAAAAAAAAAAAAGAATTTCGTGCAAAAAAAAAAAAAATTCTGAAATTATATATTCGTGCAAAAAAAAAAAAAACAGATTGTGGCAGCATCTTTAATTACATTTCTTGAGAAATTGTGGCTAGTTTTCTTTCTATTATAACATCTTCAACCCATTTATAAAGCTTAAACCTTCTTCCAATTTAATTGTCATCGATCATCTGTATTCTTTAAATCCTACTCTCTTACTTGATTATGACGTTGGTCATTATTGCTTGAGTTTGGGTTTTGCTTTGGTTCTTAAAGGACATTGTTGGGAATACTAGAGTGGTAAAAGGCAAGATAGAGAGATCATAAAAAAAAAAGCCAAAAGTAGAGTGAAACACATTATTCTGAGTGTAAACACGTGAGGGAGTGTGTGAGGCTTCATTTGTTTATATTATCGTAATTCTGATTATTTTTCAAGTGTTTGTATTGCAAAATGTCAGGAAATCAATCAGAAGCATATGGGGTAAATGGAGGAAGAGAAGAGAATATTAGTCTAGAAAATCAGAGGCAACATATCGATATACAAACAACTTTGAGAGCAATGCAACAACAATTCGCAAGGATGATGGAAGAAATGACAGGATGGAGAGAAACGATGGAAGAAGTTAGGAGAGAACTGAATTGTTGGACCACGAAATGAACCTAGACGAGCAAGGGGAAATGGACATGAAATGTGAGGGCGGCTGATATGGATGAGTACATGGATGATAGAGATTATGTTGGATACAATGATGAACTTGACTATGAGCAAGGATACATTGAAAGGGATGTTGGTCAAAGAGGACGACGCAGACATCATCGAGGAGGTCATGCTGTTCGAAATTGGGAAAGAGTTGATAGAAACTTGGGAAGTATTAAAATGAAGATTCCATCATTTCAAGGTAAATCTGATCCAGAAGTTTATTTAGAGTGGGAAAAGAAAATGGAGTTAGTTTTTGATTGTCATCACTATTCTGAGGAGAAGAAGGTAAAGTTGGCAGTGACTGAATTTTGTGACTATGCAATATCTTGGTGGGATCAATTGGTGTCATCTCGGAGGAGGAATGGGGAAAGACCTGTGGAGACTTGGAATGAGTTGAAAAGTCCAATGAGAAAACGGTTTGTTCCTGATCATTATTATAGAGACCTACATCGCAAGTTGCACGGGCTATTTCAAGGGTCTAGAACAGTCGAAGATTATCACAAAAAGATGGAAACTATTATGACCAGATTAGATATTGAGGAAGACAGAGAGGTTACCATGGCACGATTTCTGAATGGATTACACAAGGATATAGCACACGTAGTGGAGTTGCATCATTTTGTGGAGTTGGAAGATTTAGTACACAAGGCTATCTTGGTAGAGCGACAACTCAAATTTAAAGGGGCAACAAAGAACATTGTGGGATCAAGTGCGAGGCCAAGTTGGAGTAGGGTATACAAAGGCGACCAACTCAACTCTAAACCTAATTCTGAGCAACCTAGGTTTAAAAAAGAAGTGCCTAAATCAGCACCTAAAGATGGGGGCCAATCTAGTAGAAGTCGGGATATTAAATGCTACAAGTGTTTGGGTTTAGGTCACATAGCCTCGGAATGTCCCAATAGGCGCGTAATGTTATTGCAAGAAGATGGAGAGATAGCTAGTGAGAGTGAAGAAGAGACTATGACACCAGGAATTAGAGGATGACAACAAAGATAATGAAGGGATAGAGTATGCTGTAGAAGGAGAAATTTTAGTAGTTAGTCGAGCTCTTGCTTCACAAGTCAATGGAGATGACAAAGAACGGCAAAGAGAGAATATTTTTCATACTCGATGTCACGTGGATGGTAAGGTTTGCAGTTTGATAATTGATGGTGGAAGTTGTACTAATGTGGCCAGTACGATTTTAGTAGAAAAATTGAAGCATCCATTGATCAAGCACCCTAAACCCTACAGATTGTAATGGTTAAGTGAATGTGGAGAAATGAAGGTTAATAAACAAGTGTTGATCTCCTTTTCCATTGGAAGGTATCATGATGAGATTTTATGTGATGTAGTTCCAATGCAAGCTGGTCATATTCTTTTGGGAAGACCGTGGCAATACGATCGAAAGGTTAGCCACGATGGATTCAAGAATCGATATACTTTTGAAAAGGAAGGAAGAGTTATCACACTTGTTCCATTGTCACCCAGACAAGTTCTAGAAGATCAACTACGTCTTCAATGTGAGAGAGAAAAATGGAGTGGAAATAAGAGAGAAAATATGAGTGAAAATAAGAGTGAAGAACAGAGAGAAAAAGTGAGAGAAAATCAGAATGGATTGAGAAATGAAAAGAAAAAGAGTGAGGAAGGGAGTAAGAACAAAAAAGATGTGATTCTATATATGAAAGAGAGAGAAGTAAGAAAAGCATTATTGGCAAGGCATCATATCTTATTCTTAGTGCCTAAGGAGAATTATCTAACTTTTGATGTTTCTTGCTTGCCTAGTGTCTTTGTTTCTTTGTTACAGGATTATGAAGATGTGTTTCCTGAAGATACGCCGGTTGGATTACCACCCGTAAGGGGTATCGAGCACCATATAGATTTTGTTCCAGGAGCTGTTATTCCTAATCGTCCAGCTTATCGAAGTAATCCAGATGAGACAAAAGAATTATGGAGACAAGTGGAAGAGCTAATGACTAAAGGATTTGTACGAGAGAGTATGAGCCCATGTGCAGTACCAGTTCTTCTAGTTCCAAAAAAAGATGGGAGTTGGCGAATGTGTGTTGATTGCAGAGCTATAAACAACATCACGGTAAAGTATCGCTATCCCATACCTCGTTTAGATGACTTGTTAGATGAGTTGCATGATGCAAACATTTTTAGTAAAATCGATCTTAAAAGTGGATATCATCAAATTAGGATGCGAGAAGGAGATGAATGGAAAAAAGCATTTAAAACAAAGTTTGGCTTGTATGAATGGCTAGTTATGCCTTTTGGTTTAACAAATGCACCTAGCACTTTCATGCATTTAATGATGTATGTTTTAAGAGCATTCATTGGGAAGTTTGTTGTTGTGTATTTTGATGATATATTGATTTATAGTCGATCTGTTGATGAGCATGCTAAACATGTTAAACGTGTACTTGATGTTCTTAGAGAACAAAAATTGTATGCTAACCTTCAAAAGTGTCTGTTCTGTTTGGATAGTGTTGTTTTCCTTGGTTATGTGATTAGTGCTGATGGTATAAAGGTAGACAAGGAAAAGATTAAGGCAATCATGGATTGGCCAACACCTAAGTCAATCAAGGAGGTAAGAAGTTTTCATGGTTTGGCTTCATTTTATAGGCGTTTTGTTAAGAACTTCAGCACCATTGCTGCACCCCTCACTGAAGTTATTAAAAAGAATGTTGATTTTTATTGGGGAGAAGAACAAAGTAAGTCTTTTGAATTAGTAAAAGAAAAATTGTGTACTGCGCTCGTTCTAGCGTTGCCTAACTTTTCTGTTGTTTTTGAGCTTGAGTGTGATGCTTCAGGTGTTGGAATTGGAGCTGTGTTAATATAAGAAAAGCGTCCTATAGCTTACTTTAGTGAGAAGTTAAGTGGAGCTGCATTGAATTATCCAACTTACGATAAGGAGTTATATGCATTGGTTCGATCTTTGGAAACATGGCAGCATTATTTATGGCCCAAGGAGTTCATTATCCACACTGATCATCAATCCTTGCGGCATTTGAAAAGTCAAAATAAGTTAAACAAAAGACATGCAAGGTGGATGCAGTTTATAGAGACGTTTCCATATGTAATAAAGTATAAACAAGGCAAGGAGAATGTTGTGGCAGATGCACTTTCTCGCAGGTACGCTCTATTGAATTCGTTGAGTGCTAAAATGATGGGGTTCTCACATTTAATTGATCTGTATGAGAATGATTTGGATTTTGCTAAAGTATATGGTTTATGTAGTAAAGGTGGATTTGGGAAATTCTATAAGCATGATAAGTTTTTGTTTAAGGAAAATAAACTTTGCATTCCAGTAAGTTCTATGCGTGAGTTATTAGTGCATGAAGCTCATTGTGGAGGTTTGATGGGTCATTTTGGAACTAAACGTACACTTGACATTTTAAATGAGCATTTTTATTGGCCAAAAATGAAAAGAGATGTTGTACGTTTTTGTGATTGTTGCGTGACATGTAGAAAGGCAAAATCTAAGATTCAACCTCATGGTTTATATACTCTGCTTCCTGTTCCTAGTGAGCCATGGATGCATATTAGTATGGATTTTGTTTTGGGATTGCCTAGATCTAGAAATGGACATGATTCTGTTTTTGTGGTTGTTGATAGATTTAGCAAAATGGCACATTTCATTGCTTGTCACAAGACTGATGATGCTACACATATTGCAAATCTTTTCTTTCGAGATATTGTGCGTTTACATGGTGTTCCTAAGTCTATTGTATGAGATAGAGATGTGAAATTTCTAAGTTACTTTTGGAAGGTTTTATGGGGTAAGTTAGGGACTAAACTTCTCTTTTCTACAACGTGTCATCCTCAAACGGACGGACAAACTGAGGTTGTTAATCGAACACTCATACAGGTATTGCGCAGTGTTGTAGGTAAGAACTTGAAATCTTGGGAAGAATGTTTGCCATTGGTTGAATTTTCATATAACAGAACTATTCACAGCACAACACATTTTTCACCTTTTGAAATCGTATATGGTTTTAATCCACTAACTCCTTTGGATTTGATTGAGATACCTGTGAATGAATTGAGTAGTCTGGATGGAAAAAAGAAGGCAGAACTTGTGAAATGCATCCATGCAAAAGTTCATGAGCACATTGAGAAAAGAAACAAACAGGTTGCTGCTCGAGTTAATAAAGGAAGAAAAAAAGTTGTTTTTGAACCGGGTGGTTGGGTTTAGGTGCATATGAGAAAGGAAAGGTTTCCCGAAAAAAGGCGATCAAAATTAGCTCCACGTGGCGACGGGCCATTCCAAGTTTTGAAAAGGATCAACGACAATGCTTACTCATTAGATCTACGAGGCGAACATAACATTTCTTCTACTTTTAATGTTGCTGATTTATCTCCCTTTGATGTAGGATCTGATTCGAGGTCGAATCCTTTTGAGGAGGGAGGGAATGATAGGCTTGAAGAGGTGGATTCTATAGAAGCAAATCAAGAGGATACATCAATGGCTAAAGAGGATTCAATACAACTACCACAAGGTCCATTGACAAGAGCTCGAGCTAAAGCATTTCAAAAGGCTATTCAAAACTTACTTTATGTTGAAAAGATTGCTCAAAATGAAGAAGGAAGTTTTCAATGTTATTACACACTTATCGAAGCCTTAAATGAAGAGAATTCAGCTTGAGAAGATATATTACTTTATGGGCCGATTTGGTATTTGGCTTTCATAGTTCAAGTTTATTATTTTTAGTGTTTTTCCATGCCCAAAGACTTGTGTTAATGGGCCAAACGAATTTGGGCTATTTTTGGGTTATTTTAGGGTTTCTTCTATGCCTACTATAAAAGGGGCAAGTTTATCTTTGTAAAAGAAGCTATTATTTTTGGTGAATGCATTGTGAGAGTATTCTCCTCTTTGTTCTTGAATGAACCAAACCAAACTCAGCAAGAATTGATCAACTTGTTGTTTCATTTAGGAGTTGGGGTTTTTAAGACATAGTTTCCTACGGGTTTCTCTTCGATCACCTACTCTATTTCTTAGTATCTGGGGTTCTTTTCCATCTTGTGGGTTCTAAGGGTTTGCACCCAAAGGGTTCGCATCATGTTGGGTCCTCAATACACGTCGTTTTCATCACTTCAAGTTAAAACCTTGAATGTGAAATTGATAACTTAGGTTATAAAAAGTAATGTAACACTCAACCTCATTTGCTTGATAAGATCAACTCTTTTGGAACAAATCGATTAAAGTGAAATTTCTAATGTTTCATCAAGCGCATTACTAAGTCTTAGTTACGCGTCCATCAAGGTTGTTGGGTCCTCAATACACGTCGTTCTCATCACTTCAAGTTAAAACCTTGAATGTGAAACGAATAACTTAGGTTCTAACCACAAGTAATGTAACACTCAACCTCATTTGCTTGATACGATCAACTCTTTTGGAACAAATCGATTGAAGTGAAGTTTCTTATGTTTTATCAAGCGCATTAATAAGTCTTAGTTTCGCGTCCATGAAGGTAGTTGGGTCCTCAATACACGTCGTTCTCATCACTTCAAGTTAAAACCTTGAATGTGAAATGGATAACTTTGGATCTAACCCCATGTCATGTAACACTAAACTTCATTTGCTGGATACATTCAACTCTTTTGGAACAAATCGATTGAAGTGAAGTTTCTAATGCTTCATCAAGCGCATTACTAAGTCTTAGTTTCGCGTCCATGAAGGTAGTTGGGTCCTCAATACACGTCGTTCTCATCACTTCAAGTTAAAACCTTGAATGTGAAACGAATAACTTAGGTTCTAACCACAAGTAATGTAACACTCAACCTCATTTGCTTGATACGATCAACTCTTTTGGAACAAATCGATTGAAGTGAAGTTTCTTATGTTTTATCAAGCGCATTAATAAGTCTTAGTTTCGCGTCCATGAAGGTAGTTGGGTCCTCAATACACGTCGTTCTCATCACTTCAAGTTAAAACCTTGAATGTGAAATGGATAACTTTGGATCTAACCCCATGTCATGTAACACTAAACTTCATTTGCTGGATACATTCAACTCTTTTGGAACAAATCGATTGAAGTGAAGTTTCTTATGCTTCATCAAGCGCATTACTAAGTCTTAGTTTCGCGTCCATGAACGTTGTTGGGTTCTCAATATGTAACACCCCAGTCACTGTACCCGTATTCCGTATTTTACTTTTCTATGCTTTAAATAAAACTTAATGCGGAATCTAAACTGAAGTTGAAATCAGAACTGAAATCGGAATTAAAACTGAACTTTAAAAGCATTTAAAACAAAACCTTTAAATAATAATTAAAACTAAAACATTTAATAAAACTTTTAGAAACAAATAAAAGAAGGAGGGCAGAATCGGAATTCTGCCCTCAAAATGCAGCAGCGACCGGGCGCTGCCAATTGCAGCGCACGGTCGCCGTGTGCGCTGCATTTGCAGCAATCCGTCGCTGCCCTGCAGCGACCCTTCCCTCGCCACGGCGCCCAGCGCCCATGAGTGAACCTTCATCAAAAACACTTAGCAAAATAGCTCTCTGGAATTGGAATTTCCAGAGAGCAATCTCTTCACAATTTTTATCCAATTTCTCCTTTCTTTAACCCTTTCTCATCTTTTCTCCTCTTTAAACCCACTCAACTTATTACTTTAACTCAAAACCCACTTAACTTATTACTTTAACTCAACCGACTTACAGCGGACTTTGCTGAAGTCAAACTGCGTGGGTAGCTCTGAAAACCGAGCTTACCCGTACCAATCCCAAAACGAATCAAAACATTTCATAACGTTTATCAAAACTAGTTTAAACCAAAGCCTTTTACATACAGTTACCAAAACATTTTCTAACCCCTATCCAGATCCAAACATCCTATTATAATTGTCTATGCAATTTAACCAAAAACATCCAGATAATCCTCAAAATACATACACAACCCCAAACCCTCAAAACACGTATATACTTCCCCCACGGGTCGGTAAAGCATCGACTGCGCAACGCACTACCGTGACCATCATTCGTCAACTGCCTCATGCCTCAGGAGGAGGAAGCTCGTCCTCACCTGTTTCCTCGTAAACACCTACACCATACAGACATCTATGAGATAAAAATCTCAGTAAGCTCTAGTAAATGCAAATGCATGCTATGCATGTGACTTTATAAATAATTCTTTGATTTCTTTACTTTACTTTACTTTGCTTTGCTTTGCTATAAACTGTATACCGAAGGGTCATTACTTTACTGTACTTTGCTTTGCTATAAACTGTATACCGAAGGGTCATTACTTTACTGTACTTTGCTTTGCTATAAACTGTATACCGAAGGGTCATTTAAACTGTATACCGTAGGGTCATTACTTTACTGTACTTTGCTTTGCTATAAACTGTATACCGAAGGGTCATTACTTTACTGTACTTTGCTTTGCTATAAACTGTATACCGAAGGGTCATTACTTTACTGTACTTTGCTTTGCTATAAACTGTATACCGAAGGGTCATTACTTTACTGTACTTTGCTTTGCTATAAACTGTATACCGAAGGGTCATTACTTTACTGTACTTTGCTTTGCTATAAACTGTATACCGAAGGGTCATTACTTTACTGTACTTTGCTTTGCTATAAACTGTATACCGAAGGGTCATTACTTTACTGTACTTTGCTTTGCTATAAACTGTATACCGAAGGGTCATTACTTTACTGTACTTTGCTTTGCTATAAACTGTATACCGAAGGGTCATTACTTTACTGTACTTTGCTTTGCTATAAACTGTATACCGAAGGGTCATTACTTTACTGTACTTTGCTTTGCTATAAACTGTATACCGAAGGGTCATTACTTTACTGTACTTTGCTTTGCTATAAACTGTATACCGAAGGGTCATTACTTTACTGTACTTTGCTTTGCTATAAACTGTATACCGAAGGGTCATTACTTTACTGTACTTTGCTTTGCTATAAACTGTATACCGAAGGGTCATTACTTTACTGTACTTTGCTTTGCTATAAACTGTATACCGAAGGGTCATTACTTTACTGTACTTTGCTTTGCTATAAACTGTATACCGAAGGGTCATTACTTTACTGTACTTTGCTTTGCTATAAACTGTATACCGAAGGGTCATTACTTTACTGTACTTTGCTTTGCTATAAACTGTATACCGAAGGGTCATTACTTTACTGTACTTTGCTTTGCTATAAACTGTATACCGAAGGGTCATTACTTTACTGTACTTTGCTTTGCTATAAACTGTATACCGAAGGGTCATTACTTTACTGTACTTTGCTTTGCTATAAACTGTATACCGAAGGGTCATTACTTTACTGTACTTTGCTTTGCTATAAACTGTATACCGAAGGGTCATTACTTTACTGTACTTTGCTTTGCTATAAACTGTATACCGAAGGGTCATTACTTTACTGTACTTTGCTTTGCTATAAACTGTATACCGAAGGGTCATTACTTTACTGTACTTTGCTTTGCTATAAACTGTATACCGAAGGGTCATTACTTTACTGTACTTTGCTTTGCTATAAACTGTATACCGAAGGGTCATTACTTTACTGTACTTTGCTTTGCTATAAACTGTATACCGAAGGGTCATTACTTTACTGTACTTTGCTTTGCTATAAACTGTATACCGAAGGGTCATTACTTTACTGTACTTTGCTTTGCTATAAACTGTATACCGAAGGGTCATTACTTTACTGTACTTTGCTTTGCTATAAACTGTATACCGAAGGGTCATTACTTTACTGTACTTTGCTTTGCTATAAACTGTATACCGAAGGGTCATTACTTTACTGTACTTTGCTTTGCTATAAACTGTATACCGAAGGGTCATTACTTTACTGTACTTTGCTTTGCTATAAACTGTATACCGAAGGGTCATTACTTTACTGTACTTTGCTTTGCTATAAACTGTATACCGAAGGGTCATTACTTTACTGTACTTTGCTTTGCTATAAACTGTATACCGAAGGGTCATTACTTTACTGTACTTTGCTTTGCTATAAACTGTATACCGAAGGGTCATTACTTTACTGTACTTTGCTTTGCTATAAACTGTATACCGAAGGGTCATTACTTTACTGTACTTTGCTTTGCTATAAACTGTATACCGAAGGGTCATTACTTTACTGTACTTTGCTTTGCTATAAACTGTATACCGAAGGGTCATTACTTTACTGTACTTTGCTTTGCTATAAACTGTATACCGAAGGGTCATTACTTTACTGTACTTTGCTTTGCTATAAACTGTATACCGAAGGGTCATTACTTTACTGTACTTTGCTTTGCTATAAACTGTATACCGAAGGGTCATTACTTTACTGTACTTTGCTTTGCTATAAACTGTATACCGAAGGCTGTAGAATCTTACCTAGGACGTTGATCGGAGGAGAAAACGTGAAGGAAACGGAACGATCGAAGGAAGAATCGGAGTCGGCGTTAAGGATTCGCCGCGGGCAGAGAGGAGAAGCCGAGAGGTTTCTTCTCTAGAATCGATTTTCAGAATGAAAATCGATTGAAGTGAAGTTTCTAATGCTTCATCAAGCGCATTACTAAGTCTTAGTTTCGCGTCCATGAAGGTTGTTGGGTCCTCAATACACGTCGTTCTCATCACTTCAAGTTAAAACCTTGAAAGTGAATGGATAACTTAGGTTCTAACCACAAGTCATGTAACACTCAACCTCATTTGCTTGATACGTTCAACTCTTTTGGAACAAATCGATTGAAGTGAAGTTTCTAATGCTTCATCAAGCGCATTACTAAGTCTTAGTTTCGCGTCCATGAAGGTTGTTGGGTCCTCAATACACGTCGTTCTCATCACTTCAAGTTAAAACCTTGAATGTGAAATGGATAACTTAGGTTCTAACCACAAGTCATGTAACACTCAACCTCATTTGCTTGATACGTTCAACTCTTTTGGAACAAATCGATTGAAGTGAAGTTTCTAATGCTTCATCAAGCGCATTACTAAGTCTTAGTTTCGCGTCCATGAAGGTTGTTGGGTCCTCAATACACGTCGTTCTCATCACTTCAAGTTAAAACCTTGAATGTGAATGGATAACTTAGGTTCTAACCACAAGTAATGTAACACTCAACCTCATTTGCTTGATACGTTCAACTCTTTTGGAACAAATCGATTGAAGTGAAGTTTCTAATGCTTCATCAAGCGCATTACTAAGTCTTAGTTTCGCGTCCATGAAGGTTGTTGGGTCCTCAATACACGTCGTTCTCATCACTTCAAGTTAAAACATTGAATGTGAAATGGATAACTTAGGTTCTAACCACAAGTCATGTAACACTCAACCTCATTTGCTTGATACGATCAACTCTTTTGGAACAAATCGATTGAAGTGAAGTTTCTAATGCTTCATCAAGCGCATTACTAAGTCTTAGTTTCGCGTCCATGAAGGTTGTTGGGTCCTCAATACACGTCGTTCTCATCACTTCAAGTTAAAACCTTGAATGTGAAATGGATAACTTAGGTTCTAACCACAAGTAATGTAACACTCAACCTCATTTGCTTGATACGATCAACTCTTTTGGAACAAATCGATTGAAGTGAAGTTTCTAATGCTTCATCAAGCGCATTACTAAGTCTTAGTTTCGCGTCCATGAAGGTTGTTGGGTCCTCAATACACGTCGTTCTCATCACTTCAAGTTAAAACCTTGAATGTGAAATGGATAACTTAGGTTCTAACCACAAGTAATGTAACACTCAACCTCATTTGCTTGATACGTTCAACTCTTTTGGAACAAATCGATTGAAGTGAAGTTTCTAATGCTTCATCAAGCGCATTACTAAGTCTTAGTTTCGCGTCCATGAAGGTTGTTGGGTCCTCAATACACGTCGTTCTCATCACTTCAAGTTAAAACCTTGAATGTGAAATGGATAACTTAGGTTCTAACCACAAGTCATGTAACACTCAACCTCATTTGCTTGATACGTTCAACTCTTTTGGAACAAATCGATTGAAGTGAAGTTTCTAATGCTTCATCAAGCGCATTACTAAGTCTTAGTTTCGCGTCCATGAAGGTTGTTGGGTCCTCAATACACGTCGTTCTCATCACTTCAAGTTAAAACCTTGAATGTGAATGGATAACTTAGGTTCTAACCACAAGTCATGTAACACTCAACCTCATTTGCTTGATACGTTCAACTCTTTTGGAACAAATCGATTGAAGTGAAGTTTCTAATGCTTCATCAAGCGCATTACTAAGTCTTAGTTTCGCGTCCATGAAGGTTGTTGGGTTCTCAATACACGTCGTTCTCATCACTTCAAGTTAAAACATTGAATGTGAAATGGATAACTTAGGTTCTAACCACAAGTAATGTAACACTCAACCTCATTTGCTTGATACGATCAACTTTTTTGGAACAAATCGATTGAAGTGAAGTTTCTAATGCTTCATCAAGCGCATTACTAAGTCTTAGTTTCGCGTCCATGAAGGTTGTTGGGTCCTCAATACACGTCGTTCTCATCACTTCAAGTTAAAACCTTGAATGTGAAATGATAACTTAGGTTATAACCACAAGTCATGTAACACTCAACCTTATTTGCTTGATGCGATCAACTCTTTTGGAACAATCGATTGAAGTGAAGTTCCTTATGCATCATCAAGCGCATTACTAAGTCTTAGTTATGCGTGCATGAAGGTTGTTGGGTCCTCAATACACGTCGTTCTCATCACTTCAAGTTAAAACCTTTAATGTGAAATTGATAACTTAGGTTCAAACCACAAATCATGTAACAATCAACCTCATTTGATTGATACGTTCAACACTTTTGGAGCAAATCGATTGAAGTGAACTTTCTAATGCTTCATCAAGCGCATTACTAAGTCTTAGTTTCGCGTCCATGAAGGTTGTTGGGTCCTCAATACACGTCGTTCTCATCACTTCAGTTAAAACCTTGAATGTGAAATGGATAACTTAGGTTCTAACCACAAGTCATGTAACACTCAACCTCATTTGCTTGATACGTTCAACACTTTTGGAACAAATCGATTGAAGTGAAGTTTCTAATGCTTCATCAAGCGCATTACTAAGTCTTAGTTTCGCGTCCATGAAGGTTGTTGGGTCCTCAATACATGTCGTTCTCATCACTTCAAGTTAAAACCTTGAATGTGAATGGATAACTTAGGTTCTAACCACAAGTCATGTAACACTCAACCTTATTTGCTTGATACGTTCAACTCTTTTGGAACAAATCGATTGAAGTGAAGTTTCTTATGCTTCATCAAGCGCATTACTAAGTCTTAGTTTCGCGTCCATGAAGGTTGTTGGGTCCTCAATACACGTCGTTCTCATCACTTCAAGTTAAAACCTTGAATGTGAAATGGATAACTTAGGTTCTAACCACAAGTCATGTAACAATCAACCTTATTTGCTTGATACAATCAACTCTTTCGTAACAAATCGATTGAAGTGAAGTTCCTTATGCTTCATCAAGCGCATTAATAAGTTTTAGTTATGCGTGCATGAAGGTTGTTGGGTCCTCAATACACGTCGTTCTCATCACTTCAGTTAAAACCTTGAATGTGAAATGGATAACTTAGGTTCAAACCACAAATCATGTAACAATCAACCTCATTTGATTGATACGTTCAACACTTTTGGAACAAATCGATTGAAGTGAACTTTCTAATGCTTCATCAAGTGCATTATTAAGTCTTAGTTTCCCGTCCATGAAGGTTGTTGGGTCCTCAATACACGTCGTTCTCATCACTTCAAGTTAAAACCTTGAATGTGAAATGGATAACTTAGGTTCTAACCACAAGTCATGTAACACTCAACCTCATTTGCTTGATACGTTCAACTCTTTTGGAACAATCGATTGAAGTGAAATGGATAACTTAGGTTCTAACTAAGAGTCATGTAACACTCAACCTTATTTGCTTGATACGTTCAACTCTTTTGGAACAAATCGATTGAAGTGAAGTTTCTAATGCTTCATCAAGCGCATTACTAAGTCTTAGTTTCGCGTCCATGAAGGTTGTGGGTCCTCAATACACGTCGTTCTCATCACTTCAAGTTAAAACCTTGAATGTGAAATGGATAACTTAGGTTCTAACCACAAGTCATGTAACACTCAACCTTATTTGCTTGATACGATCAACTCTTTTGGAACAAATCGATTGAAGTGAAGTTTCTTATGCTTCATCAAGCGCATTACTAAGTCTTAGTTTCGCGTCCATGAAGGTTGTTGGGTCCTCAATACACGTCGTTCTCATCACTTCAAGTTAAAACCTTGAATGTGAAATTGATAACTTAGGTTCTAACCACAAGTCATGTAACACTCAACCTTATTTGCTTGATACGTTCAACACTTTTGGAACAAATCGATTGAAGTGAAGTTTCTAATGCTTCATCAAGCGCATTACTAAGTCTTAGTTTCGCGTTCATGAAGGTTGTTGGTCCTCAATACACGTCGTTCTCATCACTTCAAGTCAAAACCTTTAATGTGAAATTGATAACTTAGGTTCAAACAACAAATCATATAACAATCAACCTCATTTGATTGATACGTTCAACACTTTTGGAACAAATCGATTGAAGTGAAGTTTCTTATGCTTCATCAAGCGCATTACTAAGTCTTAGTTTCGCGTCCATGAAGGTTGTTGGGTTCTCAATACACGTCCTTCTCATCACTTCAAGTTAAAACCTTGAATGTGAAATTGATAACTTAGGTTCTAACCACAAGTCATGTAACACTCAACCTCATTTGCTTGATACGTTCAACTCTTTTGGAACAAATCGATTGAAGTGAAGTTTCTAATGCTTCATCAAGTGCATTACTAAGTCTTAGTTTCGCGTCCATGAAGGTTGTTGGGTCCTCAATACACGTCGTTTTCATCACTTCAAGTTAAAACCTTGAATGTGAAATGGATAACTTAGGTTCTAACCACAAGTCATGTAACACTCAACCTCATTTGCTTGATACGATCAACTCTTTTGGAACAAATCGATTGAAGTGAAGTTTCTTATGCTTCATCAAGCGCATTACTAAGTCTTAGTTTCGCGTCCATGAAGGTTGTTGGGTCCTCAATACACGTCGTTCTCATCACTTCAAGTTAAAACCTTGAATGTGAAATTGATAACTTAGGTTCAAACCACAAATCATGTAACAATCAACCTCATTTGATTGATACGTTCAACACTTTTGGAACAAATCGATTGAAGTGAACTTTCTAATGCTTCATCAAGCGCATTACTAAGTCTTAGTTTCGCGTCCATTAAGGTTGTTGGGTCCTCAATACACGTCGTTCTCATCACTTCAAGTTAAAACCTTGAATGTGAAATGGATAACTTAGGTTCTAACCACAAGTCATGTAACACTCAACCTCATTTGCTTGATACGATCAACTCTTTTGGAACAAATCGATTGAAGTGAAGTTTCTTATGCTTCATCAAGCGCATTACTAAGTCTTAGTTTCGCGTCCATGAAGGTTGTTGGGTCCTCAATACATGTCGTTCTCGTTACTTCAAGTTAAAACCTTGAATGCGAAATTGATAACTTAGGTTCAAACCACAAATCATGTAACACTCAACCTCATTTGCTTGATACGTTCAACTCTTTTGGAACAAATCGATTGAAGTGAAGTTTCTTATGCTTCATCAAGCGCATTACTAAGTCTTAGTTTCGCGTCCATGAAGGTTGTTGGGTCCTCAATACACGTCGTTCTCATCACTTCAAGTTAAAACCTTGAATGTGAAATGGATAACTTCGGTTCTAACCACAAGTCATGTAGCACTCAACCTTATTTGCTTGATACGATCAACTCTTTTAGAACAATCGATTGAAGTGAAGTTTCTAATGCTTCATCAAGCGCATTACTAAGTCTTAGTTTCGCGTCCATGAAAGTTGTTGGGTCCTCAATACATGCCGTTCTCATTACTTCAAGTTAAAACCTTGAATGTGAAATGAATAATTTAGGTTCTAACCACAAGTCATGTAACACTCAACCTCATTGCTTGATACGTTCAACTCTTTTGGAACAATCGATTGAAGTGAAGTTTCTAATGCTTCATCAAGCGCATTACTAAGTCTTAGTTACGCGTCCATGAAGGTTGTTGGGTCCTCAATACACGTCGTTCTCATCACTTCAAGTTAAAACCTTGAATGTGAAAATGATAACTTAGATTCTAACCACAAGTCATGTAACACTCAACCTTATTTGCTTGATACGATCAACTCTTTTGGAACAAATCGATTGAAGTGAAGTTTCTAATGCTTCATCAAGCGCATTACTAAGTCTTAGTTTCGCGTCCATGAAGGTTGTTGGGTCCTCAATACACGTCGTTCTCATCACTTCAAGTTAAAACCTTGAATGTGAAATTGATAACTTAGGTTCTAACCACAAGTCATGTAACACTCAACCTCATTTGCTTGATACGATCAACTCTTTTGGAACAATCGATTGAAGTGAAGTTTCTAATGCTTCATCAAACGCATTACTAAGTCTTAGTTTCGCGTCCATGAAGGTTGTTGGGTCCTCAATACACGTCGTTCTCATCACTTCAAGTTAAAACCTTGAATGTGAAATGGATAACTTAGGTTCTAACCACAAGTCATGTAACACTCAACCTTA
Source organism: Begonia masoniana (assembly GCA_022432975.1). Classification (NCBI taxonomy): domain Eukaryota; kingdom Viridiplantae; phylum Streptophyta; class Magnoliopsida; order Cucurbitales; family Begoniaceae; genus Begonia; species Begonia masoniana. The sequence goes on from CM039509.1 coordinate 11,955,683, forward strand.
TTTGCTTGATACGTTCAACTCTTTTGGAACAATCGATTGAAGTGAAGTTTCTAATGCTTCATCAAGCGCATTACTAAGTCTTAGTTTCGCGTCCATGAAGGTTGTTGGGTCCTCAATACACGTCGTTCTCATCACTTCAAGTTAAAACCTTGAATGTGAAATTGATAACTTAGGTTCTAACCACAAGTCATGTAACACTCAACCTTATTTGCTTGATACGTTCAACTCTTTTGGAACAATCGATTGAAGTGAAGTTTCATATGCTTCATCAAGCGCATTACTAAGTCTTAGTTTCGCGTCCATGAAGGTTGTTGGGTCCTCAATACACGTCGTTCTCATCACTTCAAGTTAAAACCTTGAATGTGAAATTGATAACTTAGGTTCTAACCACAAGTCATGTAACACTCAACCTTATTTGCTTGATACGTTCAACTCTTTTGGAACAAATCGATTGAAGTGAAGTTTCTAATGCTTCATCAAGCGCATTACTAAGTCTTAGTTTCGCGTCCATGAAGGTTGTTGGGTCCTCAATACACGTCGTTCTCATCACTTCAAGTTAAAACCTTGAATGTGAAATGGATAACTTAGGTTCTAACCACAAGTAATGTAACACTCAACCTCATTTGCTTGATACGTTCAACTCTTTTGGAACAAATCGATTGAAGTGAAGTTTCTAATGCTTCATCAAGCGCATTACTAAGTCTTAGTTTCGCGTCCATGAAGGTTGTTGGGTCCTCAATACACGTCGTTCTCATCACTTCAAGTTAAAACCTTGAATGTGAAATGGATAACTTAGGTTCTAACCACAAGTAATGTAACACTCAACCTCATTTGCTTGATACGATCAACTCTTTTGGAACAAATCGATTGAAGTGAAGTTTCTAATGCTTCATCAAGCGCATTACTAAGTCTTAGTTTCGCGTCCATGAAGGTTGTTGGGTCCTCAATACACGTCGTTCTCATCACTTCAAGTTAAAACCTTGAATGTGAAATTGATAACTTAGGTTCTAACCACAAGTCATGTAACACTCAACCTCATTTGCTTGATACGATCAACTCTTTTGGAACAAATCGATTGAAGTGAAGTTTCTAATGCTTCATCAAGGGCATTACTAAGTCTTAGTTTCGCGTCCATGAAGGTTGTTGGTCCTCAATACACGTCGTTCTCATCACTTCAAGTTAAAACCTTGAATGTGAAATTGATAACTTAGGTTCTAACCACAAGTAATGTAACACTCAACCTCATTTGCTTGATACGTTCAACTCTTTTGGAACAAATCGATTGAAGTGAAGTTTCTAATGCTTCATCAAGCGCATTACTAAGTCTTAGTTTCGCGTCCATGAAGGTTGTTGGGTCCTCAATACACGTCGTTCTCATCACTTCAAGTTAAAACCTTGAATGTGAAATTGATAACTTAGGTTCTAACCACAAGTCATGTAACACTCAACCTCATTTGCTTGATACGATCAACTCTTTTGGAACAAATCGATTGAAGTGAAGTTTCTAATGCTTCATCAAGCGCATTACTAAGTCTTAGTTTCGCGTCCATGAAGGTTGTTGGGTCCTCAATACACGTCGTTCTCATCACTTCAAGTTAAAACCTTGAATGTGAAATGGATAACTTAGGTTCTAACCACAAGTCATGTAACACTCAACCTCATTTGCTTGATACGATCAACTCTTTTGGAACAAATCGATTGAAGTGAAGTTTCTAATGCTTCATCAAGCGCATTACTAAGTCTTAGTTTCGCGTCCATGAAGGTTGTTGGGTCCTCAATACACGTCGTTCTCATCACTTCAAGTTAAAACCTTGAATGTGAAATTGATAACTTAGGTTCTAACCACAAGTCATGTAACACTCAACCTCATTTGCTTGATACGTTCAACTCTTTTGGAACAAATCGATTGAAGTGAAGTTTCTAATGCTTCATCAAGCGCATTACTAAGTCTTAGTTTCGCGTCCATGAAGGTTGTTGGGTCCTCAATACACGTCGTTCTCATCACTTCAAGTTAAAACCTTGAATGTGAAATTGATAACTTAGGTTCTAACCACAAGTCATGTAACACTCACCTCATTTGCTTGATACGTTCAACTCTTTTGGAACAAATCGATGAAGTGAAGTTTCTTATGCTTCATCAAGCGCATTACTAAGTCTTAGTTACGCGTCCATGAAGGTTGTTGGTCCTCAATACACGTCGTTCTCATCACTTGAAGTTAAAACCTTGAATGTGAAATGGAAAACTTAGGTTCTAACCACAAGTCATGTAACACTCACCTCATTTGCTTGATACGTTCAACTCTTTTGGAACAAATCGATGAAGTGAAGTTTCTTATGCTTCATCAAGCGCATTACTAAGTCTTAGTTACGCGTCCATGAAGGTTGTTGGTCCTCAATACACGTCGTTCTCATCACTTCAGTTAAAACCTTGAATGTGAAATGGATAACATAGGTTCTAACCACAAGTAATGTAACACTCAACCTCGTTTGCTTGATACGATCAACTCTTTTGGAACAAATTGATTGAAGTGAAGTTTGTAATGCATCATCAAGCGCATTACTAAGTCTTAGTATCGCGTCCATGAAGGTTGTTGGGTCCTCATACACGTCGTTCTCATCACTTCAAGTTAAAACCTTGAATGTGAAATGGATAACTTAGGTTCTAACCACAAGTAATGTAACACTCAACCTCATTGCTTGATACGATCAACTCTTTTGGAACAATCAATTGAAGTGAAGTCAAGCGCATTACTAAGTCTTAGTATCGCGTCCATGAAGGTTGTTGGGTCCTCAATACACGTCGTTCTCATCACTTCAGTTAAAACCTTGAATGTGAAATGGATAACTTAGGTTCTAACCACAAGTCATGTAACACTCAACCTCATTTGCTTGATACGTTCAACTCTTTTGGAACAAATCGATTGAAGTGAAGTTTCTTATGCTTCATCAAGCGCATTACTAAGTCTTAGTTTCGCGTCCATGAAGGTTGTTGGGTCCTCAATACACGTCGTTCTCATCACTTCAAGTTAAAACCTGAATGTGAAATGGATAACTTAGGTTCTAACCACAAGTCATGTAACACTCAACCTCATTGCTTGATACGATCAACTCTTTTGGAACAAATCGATTGAAGTGAAGTTTCTAATGCTTCATCAAGCGCATTACTAAGTCTTAGTTACGCGTCCATGAAGGTTGTTGGTCCTCAATACACGTCGTTCTCATCACTTCAAGTTAAAACCTTGATGTGAAATGGATAACTTAGGTTCTAACCACAAGTCATGTAACACTCAACCTCATTTGCTTGATACGATCAACTCTTTTGGAACAAATCGATGAAGTGAAGTTTCTAATGCTTCATCAAGCGCATTACTAAGTCTTAGTTACGCGTCCATGAAGGTTGTTGGTCCTCAATACACGTCGTTCTCATCACTTCAAGTTAAAAACCTTTTTTTTTTTTTTGTTTTTTTTTTTTTTTTTTTTTTTTTTTTTTTTTTTTTTTTTTTTTTTTTTTTTTTTTTTTTTTTTTTTTTTTTTTTTTTTTTTTTTTTTTTTTTTTTTTTTTTTTTTTTTTTTTTTTTTTTTTTTTTTTTTTTTTTTTTTTTTTTTTTTTTTTTTTTTTTTTTTTTTTTTTTTTTTTTTTTTTTTTTTTTTTTTTTTTTTTTTTTTTTTTTTTTTTTTTTTTTTTTTTTTTTTTTTTTTTTTTTTTTTTTTTTTTTTTTTTTTTTTTTTTTTTTTTTTTTTTTTTTTTTTTTTTTTTTTTTTTTTTTTTTTTTTTTTTTTTTTTTTTTTTTTTTTTTTTTTTTTTTTTTTTTTTTTTTTTTTTTTTTTTTTTTTTTTTTTTTTTTTTTTTTTTTTTTTTTTTTTTTTTTTTTTTTTTTTTTTTTTTTTTTTTTTTTTTTTTTTTTTTTTTTTTTTTTTTTTTTTTTTTTTTTTTTTTTTTTTTTTTTTTTTTTTTTTTTTTTTTTTTTTTTTTTTTTTTTTTTTTTTTTTTTTTTTTTTTTTTTTTGGAAAAACAAAAAAAAAAAAAAAAAAAAAAAAAAAAAAAAAAAAAAAAAAAAAAAAAAAAAAAAAAAAAAAAAAAAAAAAAAAAAAAAAAAAAAAAAAAAAAAAAAAAAAAAAAAAAAAAAAAAAAAAAAAAAAAAAAAAAAAAAAAAAAAAAAAAAAAAAAAAAAAAAAAAAAAAAAAAAAAAAAAAAAAAAAAAAAAAAAAAAAAAAAAAAAAAAAAAAAAAAAAAAAAAAAAAAAAAAAAAAAAAAAAAAAAAAAAAAAAAAAAAAAAAAAAAAAAAAAAAAAAAAAAAAAAAAAAAAAAAAAAAAAAAAAAAAAAAAAACCATCGATTTAAGTGAAGTTTCTAATGCTTCATCAAGCGCATTACTAAGTCTTAGTTTCGCGTCCATGAAGGTTGTTGGGTCCTCAATACACGTCGTTCTCATCACTTCAAGTTAAAACCTTGATGTGAAATGGATAACTTAGGTTCTAACCACAAGTAATGTAACACTCAACCTCATTTGCTTGATACGATCAACTCTTTTGGAACAAATCGATTGAAGTGAAGTTTCTTATGTTTCATCAAGCGCATTAATAAGTCTTAGTTTCGTGTCCATGAAGGTTGTTGGTCCTCAATACACGTCGTTCTCATCACTTCAAGTTAAAACCTTGAATGTGAAATGGATAACTTAGGTTCTAACCACAAGTCATGTAACACTCACCTCATTTGCTTGATACGTTCAACTCTTTTGGAACAATCGATTGAAGTGAAGTTTCTTATGCTTTATCAAGCGCATTAATAAGTCTTAGTTTCGCGTCCATGAAGGTTGTTGGGTCCTCAATACACGTCGTTCTCATCACTTCAAGTTAAAACCTTGAATGTGAAATGGATAACTTTGGTTCTAACCACATGTCATGTAACACTCACCTCATTTGCTTGATACGATCAACTCTTTTGGAACAAATCGATTGAAGTGAAGTTTCTTATGCTTCATCAAGCGCATTACTAAGTCTTAGTTTCGCGTCCATGAAGGTTGTTGGGTCCTCAATACACGTCTTCTGCATCATTCAAGTAAAACCTTAAATGGTGGAAACGGATAAAACTAGGTTCTAACCACAAGTCATGATAACACCCACCCTTATTTGCTTGTACGATCAACACTTTCGGTGGAGAGCAAGGGAGAGGTCAATTGAACTGAAGTTTCTTATGGCTTCTCAAGGCAGTAATAGGCCTTAGTTCCTTGTTCCCGTTAAGTTGTTGGGTCCGGGGTCAATACACTTCGTTAATCGGGTTCACGTGCAGTTAACACCTTGAATGTGAATGGATACTTAGGTTCAACCACAGTCATGTAACACCAACTCTTTGCGTGATAACGTTCAACTCTTTTTGGAGAACAATATCGATGAAGTTAAATTCTAATTTTCATCAAGCTGCATTACTAATTCTTAGTTTTGCGTCCATGGAAGTTATTAGTTCATCATACCCTTCGTTCTCATCACTTCAAGTTAAAACCTTGAATTTAAAATAATAACCTAGGTTGCTAACCACAATAATGTAACACTATCAACCTCATTTGCTTGACACGTTCAACTTTTTAGAACATCGATTGAGTGAGTTTCTTATGCTCATCAATCGCATTACTAGTCTTGTTACGCGTCATGAAGGTGTTTGGGTTCTATAATAAACTGTCCGTTCTCATCCTCCAGTAAAACCTTGACTGTGAAATGATAACTTGTTCTAACCACAAGCCCTGTAACACTCAACCTCATTTGGCTTGATACGATCCACTCTTTTGGAACCATCGATTTAAGGGAGTTTCTGATATTCATCAATCGCATTACTAAGATCCTTAATTACGCGTCCCTAAGGTTGTTGTTATCAATATACGTCGTTCTCATCACGTCAAGTTAAACTTGAATGTGAAATGGATAACTTCGGGTCTAACCACAACTCATTCACCTCAACTCATTACTTGATACGATCACTCGTTTGGAAAAAATCGATTGAATGAGTTTCTTATGGTTCATCAAGCGCATTACTAGTTTTAATTATACGCCATGAAGGTTTGTTTCGGTTCTCAATACACTTCGTTCTAAATCACCTTCAAGTAAAACCTTGATGTGAAATGATACTTAGGTTCTAACCACAATCCTGTAACACTCAACCACTTATGCTGATACGTTCAACTCGTTCGGAACAAAGCGATTGAAGTTAATTTCTATGCTTCACAAGCGCATTACTAATCCTTAGGTACCGTCCATGATGTTTGTTGGGTCCTCAATACACGTCTTCTCATCACTTCAGTTAAAACCTTGAATTTAAAATGATAACTTAGTTTCAAACCACAAGTCATGTACACTCACCCTCATTTGCTTGATACGATCAACTCTTTTGAACAATCGATTGAAGTGAAGTTTCTATGCCTTCATCAAGCGCCTTACTAGTCTTCGTTTCGCGTCCCTGAAGGAAGTTGGTCCTCATACACTTCGTTCTCTCACTTGCAGTTATAGCCTTGAATGTGAAATGGATAACGAGGTTCTAACCACAGTCATGTACCTCAACTCATTTGCGTTATAGCCTTCACCTTTGAACAATCGATTGAGTGAGTTTTCTAATGCTTCAACAAGCGCATTACAAGGCTTAATTTACGCGTCCATAATGTTTGTGGGTCCTCAATACCCGTCGTTTCATCACTTCAAGTAAAAACCTTGAATGTAATTGGATAACTTAGGTTCTAACCACACGTCATGTAACATCAACCTCATTGCTTTATACGTTCACTCTTTTGGAACAAGCGATGCAGAAGTGAAGTTTTAATGCTTCATCAAGGCATTACTAGTCTAGTTTCGAGTCCATGAATGTTGTGGGGTCCTCAATATACGTTGGTTTTAATCACTGCAAAGTTAAAACCTGAATTTGAAAGGGATAACAGAGGTTCTAACCACAAGTAATGTAACACTCAACCTCGTTTGCTTGATTTACGATCAACTCGTTTGGAACAATGATGAACTAAAGTTTCATAGCTTGATCAGCTCATTACTAAGTATAAATTACGCGTCAATGCAGGGTGTTGGTCCTCAATACACGTCGTTCTCATCACTAAGTTAAAACATTGAATGTGAAATTGTAACTTAGGGTTTAAACATAATCATGTAAAGCAATCAACCGATTTGTAATTGTACGTCAACACTCGTTGGAACAAATCGATGAAGTGAACTTCAATGCTTCATCAAGAGTATTACTAAGTCTTAGTTTCGCGTCAATTAGGTTGTGGGCTAATTACACGTCGTTCTTCATCAATTCAGTTAAAACCTGAAGGTGAAATGGATACCTTTTGTTCTAATGATATGAACCTAAGATTATTAGAAATCTAGACCCAACACGCAATACGGAATTCAAAGGGAATAATGCTTTATTGATTCGAAAGAATAAGAAGAAGGAACTGAACCCCAATCGATAGATAGCGATGGAACCAAAGTTATCAGAAACAGTAGCTAGACCCGAACCAAAAGTGGTTGAACCTAAGCTATCAAGTTCGTTTTTCAAGGAATACACTTGAAGAAGAATCAAAGTTCGACCAAGAACTCAGAAGAGAATATAAGGATCTCACCTCAAAGCAAAAGCTTAATAAAAATCAAATCTTCAAAAGTGCCTAAAATCTATTACAACCTCCCTTAAATAGGCCAAAGGGATAAAATAATAATGGTAATAACATAATTAGAAAATAACAAAAATATCCCGATTTTAGACAATAGAAAAAGTTCCAAAAATAAGAGAAGGAAAATTGGAAAGTGGTGCAAGTGGATGTGGCCTGCAGAAATAGGTTTAAGTACCGGAGTCTTCGAGTTTTTAATTCGATTGGGGCCTAGCCAATGGTGTGGCACTTGTAAGAACTTTGAAGTAGTTAAAAAACTCTGGGCTAAAGTAGTGCCATGTGGGTGACCATGTGGGAAGTCTTTATTTGTGCAGACTTCGTTTGGAGGCTTCTTTTCAGTCCTGCTTTCTTCATCAACACTTATTAATTAATTGCTCGTGGCACATTTTGTGCGACTATTTTCTTGGATGGTCTTTGATTAGAAGGAATTTGTAGGCTTTGTTTCTTTCTTGGTCTTTGATCTGTCATTGGTCCTCCTATATTCATCAATGGATCTTGGCTTACACAATTGCTTCTTGAGTGCTCGTTGCTCCTATGACTACATCACTAACGAAAGCATTGTAACACTCAACTCATTTGCTTGCTACGTTTAACTCTTTTGAAACAAATCGATTGAAGTGAAGTTTCTAATGCTCATCAAGCGCATTACGAAGTCTTAGTTACGGTCCATGAAGGTTGGTGGTGTTCCTCATACATGTCGTTCTCATCATTAATTAAAACCTTAAATGTGGAACCGAAAATATAGGTTAACCACAAGTCTGTAACACTCAACTTATTTGCTTGGATACGATCAACACACTTTCGGAACAATCATGAAACTGAAGTTTCTTATGCTTCATCAAGCGCATTAAGGAAGTTCTTAGTCTAGTGTCCCATGAAGTTGTTGGGTGTCCTCAATACACGGGTATCCATAACTTCAAGTACACCCTTGAATGCTAAAGGATAACTTGAGGTTCGAACCATAAGTCATGTAACACTCACACCTCATTTGCTTGATACGTTCAACTCTTTTGGAGAAACGATGAGGAAGTTTCTATTGCTTCATCAAGAGCATTACGTACGCGTCAACTGAAAGGTTGTTTGGTCCGGAAATAAACGTCGTTCTCATCACTTCAAGTTAAAACCTTGAATGTGAAATTGATAACTTAGGTTCCAACACAATCATTATAAAATTAACCTCATTGGCTCATACAGTTCACCTTTTGGCACAAATCGATTGAAGTGAAGTTTCACTTTGCTTCATCAATCGCATTACTAAGACTTAGTTTCACGTCCATGAAGGTTGTTTGGTGCCCACACACGTCGTTCTCATCACTTCAAGTTAAAACCTTGAATGTGAATGGTACTTAGGTTCTAAACCTATGTCCATGTACCACTAAACCTCTTGTGTTGATACGCTCAACTCTTTTGGAACAAATCGTTGAAGTGAAGATTCTTATGTTTCATCAAGAGCATTATAAGTCTTAGTTCGCGGCCATGAAGGGTATTGTGTCCTCAAGACACGTCGTTCTTCCAACTTAAGTAAAGCCTTGATGTGAAATAGATAACTTAGGTTCTAACAACAAGACATAACCTCAACTCAGTGCTTATACGTTCCAACTCTTTTGGAACAAATCGATTGAAGTGACAGTTTCTTATTCTTCAGCACGCGCATTACTAGTCTTAGTTTTTTTCGCGTCCATGAAGGTTGTTGGGTCCTCAATACATGTACGTTCTCGTTACTTCAATTAAAACCTTGAATGCGAACTTGATAACTTAGGTTCTAACCACAAGTAATGTAACACCTCAAACCTCATTTGCTTGATACGTTCAAACGTCTTTTGGAACAAATCGATTGAAGTGAATTTCTATTGCATCATCAAGCGCATTCTAAGTCTTATTTTCGCGTCTATGAATGTTGTTAGGCTCCTCAATACACTCGTTCCCATCACTTCGAGTTAAAACCTTGAATGTGAAAGGGATAACTTAGGTTCTAACCACAAATAGTCATGCAACACTCAACTCATTTTGTTTTGCTTGATACGTCAACTCTTTTGAAACAATCGATTGAAGTGTAAGTTTCTAATCTTCATCAAGCGCATTAGTAAGTCTATTTCGGCTTCCATGAAGGTTGTTGGGTCCTCAATACCTGTGTTCTCATCACTTCAAGTTAAAACCGTGAAGGTGAAATTGATAAATTAGGTTCTAACAAAAGTCCCGGCAACACTAACCACTCAATTTTTCTTATACGTTTAAACTCCTCTTTTGAATGAAACAATCGATTGAAGTGAAGTTTCTAATGCCTCATAGCGCATTACTAAGTGCGTAGTTTCGCATCCATGAGGTTGTGGGTCCTCAATACACGTCGTTCTCCACACTTTCCAAATTACAACCGTGAAGTGACAATTGATAACTTAGTCCAACACAAGTCATTAACACTCCAACCTCATTTGCTTGATACGTTCAACTCGTTTGGAGACAAATCGATTAAGTAACGTTTCTAATGCTTCATCACGCGCATTACTAAGTCTTAGTTTCGCGTCTATGAATTTTTTCGTCTCCTTCTACACGTCGTTCTCATCACTTCACTTAAAACTTTGAATGTGAAATGGATAACTTAGGTCTAACCCCCCAAGTGGGTCCTGCTTCACTCACCTCATTTGCTTGATACGTTCCACTCTTTTGAACAAATCTATTGAGTGAAGTTTCTAATTGCTTCATCAGCGCATTTTAATCTAGTTTCGCGTCCATAAGGTTGTTGGGTCCTCAATACACGTCGTTCTCATCACTTCAAGTTAAAACCTTGAATGTGAATTGGATAACTTAGGTTTTAACCACAAGTCATGTAACACTCAACCTCATTTGCTTGATACGTTCACTCTTTTGGAACAAATCGATTGAAGTGAAGTTTCTAATGCTTCATCAAGCGCATTACTAATCTTAGTTTCGCGTCCATGAAGGTTGTTGGGTCCTCAATACACGTCGTTCTCATCACTTCAAGTTAAAACCTTGAATGTGAAATTGATACCTTAGGTTCTAACCACAAGTCATGTAACACTCAACCTCATTTGCTTGATACGTTCAACTCTTTTGGAACAAATCGATTGAAGTGAAGTTTCTAATGCTTCATCAAGCGCATTACTAAGTCTTAGTTTCGCATCCATGAAGGTTGTTGGGTCCTCAATACACGTCGTTCTCATCACTTCAAGTTAAAACCTTGAATGTGAAATGGATAACTTAGGTTCTAACCACAAGTCATGTAACACTCAACCTCATTTGCTTGATACGTTCAACTCTTTTGGAACAAATCGATTGAAGTGAAGTTTCTAATGCTTCATCAAGCGCATTACTAAGTCTTAGTTTCGCATCCATGAAGGTTGTTGGGTCCTCAATACACGTCGTTCTCATCACTTCAAGTTAAAACCTTGAATGTGAAATGGATAACTTAGGTTCTAACCACAAGTCATGTAACACTCAACCTCATTTGCTTGATACGTTCAACTCTTTTGGAACAAATCGATTGAAGTGAAGTTTCTAATGCTTCATCAAGCGCATTACTAAGTCTTAGTTTCGCGTCCATGAAGGTTGTTGGGTCCTCAATACACGTCGTTCTCATCACTTCAAGTTAAAACCTTGAATGTGAAATGGATAACTTAGGTTCTAACCACAAGTCATGTAACACTCAACCTCATTTGCTTGATACGTTCAACTCTTTTGGAACAAATCGATTGAAGTGAAGTTTCTAATGCTTCATCAAGCGCATTACTAAGTCTTAGTTTCGCGTCCATGAAGGTTGTTGGGTCCTCAATACACGTCGTTCTCATCACTTCAAGTTAAAACCTTGAATGTGAAATGGATAACTTAGGTTCTAACCACAAGTCATGTAACACTCAACCTCATTTGCTTGATACGTTCAACTCTTTTGGAACAAATCGATTGAAGTGAAGTTTCTAATGCTTCATCAAGCGCATTACTAAGTCTTAGTTTCGCGTCCATGAAGGTTGTTGGGTCCTCAATACACGTCGTTCTCATCACTTCAAGTTAAAACCTTGAATGTGAAATGGATAACTTAGGTTCTAACCACAAGTCATGTAACACTCAACCTCATTTGCTTGATACGTTCAACTCTTTTGGAACAAATCGATTGAAGTGAAGTTTCTAATGCTTCATCAAGCGCATTACTAAGTCTTAGTTTCGCGTCCATGAAGGTTGTTGGGTCCTCAATACACGTCGTTCTCATCACTTCAAGTTAAAACCTTGAATGTGAAATGGATAACTTAGGTTCTAACCACAAGTCATGTAACACTCAACCTCATTTGCTTGATACGTTCAACACTTTTGGAACAAATAGATTGAAGTGAAGTTTCTAATGCTTCATCAAGCGCATTACTAAGTCTTAGTTTCACGTCCATGAAGGTTGTTTGGGTCCTCATACACGTCGTTCTCATCACTTCAAGTTAAAACCTTGAATGTGAAATGGATAACTTAGGTTCTAACCACAGTCATGTAACACTCAACCTCATTTGCTTGATACGATCAACTCTTTGGAACAAATCGATTGAAGTGAAGATTCTTATGTTTCATCAAGAGCATCAATAAGTCTTAGTTTCGCGTCCATGAAGGTAGTTGGGTCCTCAATACACGTCGTTCTCATAACTTTAAGTTAAAGCCTTGAATGTGAAATAGATAACTTAGGTTCTAACAACAAGACATGTAACACTCAACCTCATTTGCTTGATACGTTCAACTCTTTTGGAACAAATCGATTGAATTGAAGTTTCTTATGCTTCATCAAGCGCATTACTAAGTCTTAGTTTCGCGTCCATGAAGGTTGTTGGGTCCTCAATACACGTCGTTCTCGATCACTTCAAGTTAAAACCTTGAATGTGAAATGGATAACTTAGGTTCTAACCACAAGTCATGTAACACTCAACCTCATTTGCTTGATACGTTCAACTCTTTTGGAACAAATCGATTGAAGTGAAGTTTCTAATGCTTCATCAAGCGCATTACTAAGTCTTAGTTTCGCGTCCATGAAGGTTGTTGGGTCCTCAATACACGTCGTTCTCATCACTTCAAGTTAAAACCTTGAATGTGAAATGGATAACTTAGGTTCTAACCACAAGTCATGTAACACTCAACCTCATTTGCTTGATACGTTCAACTCTTTTGGAACAAATCGATTGAAGTGAAGTTTCCAATGCTTCATCAAGCGCATTACTAAGTCTTAGTTTCGCGTCCATGAAGGTTGTTGGGTCCTCAATACACGTCGTTCTCATCACTTCAAGTTAAAACCTTGAATGTGAAATGGATAACTTAGGTTCTAACCACAAGTCATGTAACACTCAACCTCATTTGCTTGATACGTTCAACTCTTTTGGAACAAATCGATTGAAGTGATGAGAACGACGTGTATTGAGGACCCAACAACCTTCATGGACGCGAAACTAAGACTTAGTAATGCGCTTGATGAAGCATTAGAAACTTCACTTCAATCGATTTGTTCCAAAAGAGTTGAACGTATCAAGCAAATGAGGTTGAGTGTTACATGACTTGTGGTTAGAACCTAAGTTATCCATTTCACATTCAAGGTTTTAACTTGAAGTGATGAGAACGACGTGTATTGAGGACCCAACAACCTTCATGGACGCGAAACTAAGACTTAGTAATGCGCTTGATGAAGCATTAGAAACTTCACTTCAATCGATTTGTTCCAAAAGAGTTGAACGTATCAAGCAAATGAGGTTGAGTGTTACATGACTTGTGGTTAGAACCTAAGTTATCCATTTCACATTCAAGGTTTTAACTTGAAGTGATGAGAACGACGTGTATTGAGGACCCAACAACCTTCATGGACGCGAAACTAAGACTTAGTAATGCGCTTGATGAAGCATTAGAAACTTCACTTCAATCGATTTGTTCCAAAAGAGTTGAACGTATCAAGCAAATGAGGTTGAGTGTTACATGACTTGTGGTTAGAACCTAAGTTATCCATTTCACATTCAAGGTTTTAACTTGAAGTGATGAGAACGACGTGTATTGAGGACCCAACAACCTTCATGGACGCGAACTAAGACTTAGTAATGCGCTGATGAAGCATTAGAAACTTCACTTCATCGATTTGTTCCAAAAGAGTTGAACGTATCAAGCAATGAGGTTGAGTGTTACATGACTTGTGGTTAGAACCTAAGTTATCCATTTCACTTTCAAGGTTTTAACTGAAGTGATGAGAACGACGTGTATTGAGGACCCAACAACCTTCATGGACGCGAACTAAGACTTAGTAATGCGCTGATGAAGCATTAGAAACTTCACTTCAATCGATTGTTCCAAAAGAGTTGAACGTATCAAGCAAATGAGTTGAGTGTTACATGACTTGTGGTTAGAACCTAAGTTATCCATTTCACATTCAAGGTTTTAACTTGAAGTGATGAGAACGACGTGTATTGAGGACCCAACAACCTTCATGGACGCGAACTAAGACTTAGTAATGCGCTTGATGAAGCATTAGAACTTCACTTCAATCGATTTGTTCCAAAAGAGTTGAACGTATCAAGCAAATGAGGTTGAGTGTTACATGACTTGTGGTTAGAACCTAAGTTATCCATTTCACATTCAAGGTTTTAACTTGAAGTGATGAGAACGACGTGTATTGAGGACCCAACAACCTTCATGGACGCGAAACTAAGACTTAGTAATGCGCTGATGAAGCATTAGAAACTTCACTTCATCGATTTGTTCCAAAAGAGTTGAACGTATCAAGCAAATGAGTTGAGTGTTACATGACTTGTGGTTAGAACCTAAGTTATCCATTTCACTTTCAAGGTTTTAACTGAAGTGATGAGAACGACGTGTATTGAGGACCCAACAACCTTCATGGACGCGAACTAAGACTTAGTAATGCGCTTGATGAAGCATTAGAACTTCACTTCAATCGATTTGTTCCAAAAGAGTTGAACGTATCAAGCAAATGAGGTTGAGTGTTACATGACTTGTGGTTAGAACCTAAGTTATCCATTTCACATTCAAGGTTTTAACTGAAGTGATGAGAACGACGTGTATTGAGGACCCAACAACCTTCATGGACGCGAACTAAGACTTAGTAATGCGCTTGATGAGCATTAGAAACTTCACTTCAATCGATTTGTTCCAAAAGAGTTGAACGTATCAAGCAATGAGGTTGAGTGTTACATGACTTGTGGTTAGAACCTAAGTTATCCATTTCACATTCAAGGTTTTAACTGAAGTGATGAGAACGACGTGTATGAGGACCCAACAACCTTCATGGACGCGAACTAAGACTTAGTAATGCGCTTGATGAAGCATTAGAACTTCACTTCAATCGATTTGTTCCAAAAGAGTTGAACGTATCAAGCAAATGAGGTTGAGTGTTACATGACTTGTGGTAACCTAAGTTATCCTTTCACATTCAAGGTTTTAACTTAAGTGATGAGAACACGGTATTGAGGACCCAACAACCTTCATGGAACGCGAAACTAAGACTTATTAATGCGCTTGATGAACATTAAGAACTTCAACTTCAATCGATTTGTTTCCAAAAGAGTTGAATCGTATCAAGCAAATGAGGTTTAGTGTTACATGACTTATGGTTAGAACCTAAGTTATCCATTTCACATTCAAGGTTTTAACTTGAAGTGGTGAGAACGACGTGTATTGAGGACACAACAACCTTCATGGACGCGTAACTAAGACTTAGTAATGCGCTTCATGAAGCATTAGAAACTTCACTTCAATCGATTGTTCCAAAGAGTTGAACGTATCAAGCAAATGAGGTTGAGTGTTACATGACTTGTGGTTAGAACCTAAGTTATCCCTTTCACATTCAAGGTTTAACGTGAAGTGATGAGAACGACGTGTATTGAGGACCCAACAACCTTCATGGACGCGAAACTAAGACTTAGTAATGCGCTTGATGAAGCATTAGAAACTTCAGTTCAATCGATTTGTTCCAAAAGAGTTGAACGTATCAAGCAAATGAGGTTGAGTGTTACATGACTTGTGGTTAGAACCTAAGTTATCCATTTCACATTCAAGGTTTTAACTTGAAGTGATGAGAACGACGTGTATTGAGGACCCAACAACCTTCATGGACGCGAAACTAAGACTTAGTAATGCGCTTGATGAAGCATTAGAAACTTCACTTCAATCGATTTGTTCCAAAAGAGTTGAACGTATCAAGCAAATGAGGTTGAGTGTTACATGACTTGTGGTTAGAACCTAAGTTATCCATTTCACATTCAAGGTTTTAACTTGAAGTGATGAGAACGACGTGTATTGAGGACCCAACAACCTTCATGGACGCGAAACTAAGACTTAGTAATGCGCTTGATGAAGCATTAGAAACTTCACTTCACTCGATTTTTCCAAAAGAGTGAACGTATCAAGCAAATGAGGGGTGATGTTACATGACTCTGGTTAGAACCTAAGTTATCCATTTCACTTCAAGGTGTTAACTTGAAGTGATGATAACGACGTGTATTGAGGACCCAACAACCTCATGGACACGTAACTAGACTTATTAATGCGCTTGATGAAGCATAAGAAACTTCAGTTCAATCGATTTGTTCGAAAGTGTGATCGTATCAAGCAAATAGGTTGAGTTGTACATGACGTGTGGTTAAAACCTAAGTTAACATTTCCACATTTAAGGTTTTTAACTTGAATGATGAGAACGACGTGTATTGAGGACCCAACAACCTTCATGGACGCGTAACTAGAACTCGTAATGTGCTTGATGAAGCATTAGAAACTTCACTTCAATCGATTTGTTTCAAAGAGTTAAACGTATCAAGCAAATAGGTGAGTGTTAGCATGGAGTTTGTGGT
This sequence comes from Begonia masoniana, assembly GCA_022432975.1. Taxonomy (NCBI): domain Eukaryota; kingdom Viridiplantae; phylum Streptophyta; class Magnoliopsida; order Cucurbitales; family Begoniaceae; genus Begonia; species Begonia masoniana. Next base: position 11,972,150 of record CM039509.1, read on the forward strand.
TAGAACCAAGTTATCCTTTCACATTAAGGTGTTAACTTGAAGTGATGAGAACGACGTGTATTGAGGACCCAACAACCTTCATGGACGCGAACTAAGACTTAGTAAGGCGCTTGATGAAGCATTAGAAACGTTCACTTCAATCGATTTGTTGCAAAGAGTTGAACGTATCAAGCAAATGAGGTTGAGTGTTACATGAGTTGTGGTTAGAACCTAAGTTATCATTTCACATTCAGGTTTTAACTTGAAGTGATGAGAACGACGTGTATTGAGGACCCACAACATTCATGCGACGCAAACTAAGACTTAGAATGCCTTGATGAAGCATAGAAGACTTACCTTCATCGATTTGTTCCAAAAGGTTGACGATCAAGCAAATGAGGTTGATTGTTTACATGACTTGTGTTGGAACCTAGTTATCCATTTCACATCAAGGTTTTAACTTGAAGTGATGAAACGACGTGTATTGATGGACCCAACAACCTTCATGGACGCGAAACTAGACGTAGTAATGCGCTTGATGAAGCATTAGAAACTCACTTCAATCGATTTGTTCCAAAAGAGTTGAACGTATCAAGCAAATGAGGTTGAGTGTTACATGACTTGTGGTTAGAACCTAAGTTATCCATTTCACTTTCAAGGTTTTAACTGAAGTGATGAGAACGACGTGTATTGAGGACCCAACAACCTTCATGGACGCGAACTAAGACTTAGTAATGCGCTTGATGAAGCATTAGAAACTCACTTCAATCGATTTGTTCCAAAAGAGTTGAACGTATCAAGCAAATGAGGTGAGTGTTACATGACTTGTGGTTAGAACCTAAGTTATCCATTTCACTTTCAAGGTTTTAACTTGAAGTGATGAGAACGACGTGTATTGAGGACCCAACAACCTTCATGGACGCGAAACTAAGACTTAGTAATGCGCTTGATGAAGCATTAGAACTTCACTTCAATCGATTGTTCCAAAAGAGTTGAACGTATCAAGCAATGAGGTTGAGTGTTACATGACTTGTGGTTAGAACCTAGTTATCATTTTCACAGTTAAGGTTTTAACTTGAAATGATGAGAACGACGTGTATTGAGGACCCAACAAACCTTCATGGACGCATAACGAAGACTTAGTAATGCGCTGATGAAGCATTAGAAACTTACTTCAATCGATTTGTATCAAAAGAGTCAACGTTCAAGCAAATGAGTTGAGTGTTAATGATCTTGTGGTTAGAACCTAAGTTATCCATCTCACATTCAAGGTTTTAACTCGAAGTGATGAGAACGAGTGTTATTGAGGACCCAACAACCTCGAGGACGCGAAACTAAGACTTAATAATGCACTTGATGAAGCATTAGAAAGTTCACTCAATCGATTTGTTCAAAAAGTGTTGAACGTATCAATCAAATGAGTTGATTGTTACATGATTTGTGGTTTGAACCTAATTTATCAATTTCACATTAAGGTTTAACTTTGTAAGTGATGAGAACGACATGTATTGAGGACCCAACAACCTTCATGGACGCGAACTAAGACTTAGTAATGCGCTTGATGAAGCATTAGAACTTCACTTCAATCGATTGTTCCAAAAGAGTTGAACGTATCAAGCAATGAGGTTGAGTGTTACATGACTTGTGGTTAGAACCTAAGTTATCCATTTCACATTCAAGGTTTTAACTGAAGTGATGAGAACGACGTGTATTGAGGACCCAACACCTTCATGGACGCGAAACTAAGACTTAGTAATGCGCTTGATGAAGCATTAGAACTTCACTTCAATCGATTGTTCCAAAAGAGTTGAACGTATCAAGCAAATGAGGTTGAGTGTTACATGACTTGTGGTTAGAACCTAAGTTATCCATTTCACATTCAAGGTTTTAACTGAAGTGATGAGAACGACGTGTATTGAGGACCCAACAACCTTCATGGACGCGAACTAAGACTTAGTAATGCGCTTGATGAAGCATTAGAACTTCACTTCAATCGATTTGTTCCAAAAGAGTTGAACGTATCAAGCAAATGAGGTGAGTGTTACATGACTTGTGGTTAGAACCTAAGTTATCCATTTCACATTCAAGGTTTTAACTTGAAGTGATGAGAACGACGTGTATGAGGACCCAACACCTTCATGGACGCGAAACTAAGACTTAGTAATGCGCTTGATGAAGCATTAGAAACTTCACTTCATCGATTTGTTCCAAAAGAGTTGAACGTATCAAGCAAATGAGGTTGAGTGTTACATGACTTGTGGTTAGAACCTAAGTTATCCATTTCACTTTCAAGGTTTTAACTGAAGTGATGAGAACGACGTGTATTGAGGACCCAACACCTTCATGGACGCGAAACTAAGACTTAGTAATGCGCTTGATGAAGCATTAGAACTTCACTTCAATCGATTTGTTCCAAAAGAGTTGAACGTATCAAGCAAATGAGGTTGAGTGTTACATGACTTGTGGTTAGAACCTAAGTTATCCATTTCACTTTCAAGGTTTTAACTTGAAGTGATGAGAACGACATGTATTGAGGACCCAACACATTCATGGACGGTAAACTAAGACCTTAGTTAATGCCGCCTGATGAAGCATTAGAAACTCACTTCAATCGATTTGTTTCCAAAAGAGTTTAACGTAGCAAGCAATGATGTTGAGTGTTACATGACGTTGTGGTTATAACCTAAGTTATCCATTTCACATTCGAGTTTTAACATTGAAAGTGATGAGAACGAGTGTATTGAGGACCCACCAACCTTCATGGCAGCGTAACATAAGAACTTAGTAATGCGCTTGATGAAGCATAGAAACTTCACTTTCAATCGTTGGTTCCGAAGATGTTTAATCGCTATCAAGCAAATGAGGTGAGTGTTACATGACTTGTGGTTGAGAACCTAAGTTATCCATTTCACATTTAAGGTTTTAACTTGAAAGTGAGGAGAAGGACGTGTATGAGACCCAACAACCTTCATGGAGCCGATAACTAAGACTTAGTAATGCGCTTGATGAAGCATTAGAAAAGCTTCCACTTTCAATCGCATTTGTTGCCAAAAGTGTTGACGTATCAATCAAATGAGGTTGATTGTTACATGATTTGTGGTTTGAACCTAAGTTATCAATTTCACATACAAGGTTTTAACTTGAAGTGATGAGAACGATGAGTATTGAGGACCCAACAACCTTCATTGACGCGAAACTAAGACTTACTAATGCGCTTGATGAAGCATTAGAAACTTCGCTTCAATCGATTTGTTTCAAAAGAGTTGAACGTATCAAGCAAAATGAGGTTGAGTGTTGCATGACTTGTGGTTAGAACCTAAGTTATCCATTTCACATTCAAGGTTTTAACTTGAAGTGATGAGAACGACGTGTATTGAGGACCTAACAACATTCATAGACCCGAAAATAAGACTTAGTAATGCGCTTGATGATGTAATAGAAAATCACTTCAATCGATTTGTTCCAAAAGAGTTGAACGTATCAAGCAAATGAGGTTGAGTGTTACATGACTTGTGGTTAGAACCTAAGTTATCAATTTCGCATTCAAGGTTTTAACTTGAAGTTATGAAAACGTCGTGTATTGAGGACCAACAACCATCATGGACCACGTAACTAAGACTTATTATGTTGCTGAGAAGCATAAAAAACTTCAAGTTCAATCGATTTGTTCCGAAAGAGTGACTTCGCATCAAGCAAATGAAGGTTGAGTGTTACATGACTTGTGTTAGAACCTAAGTTATCATTTTCACATTTAAGGATTAAACTGAAATGATGAGAACGACATGTATTGAGGACCCAACAACCTTCATGGACGCGTAACTAAGACTTAGTAATGCGCTTGATTAAGCATAGAAACTTCACTTCAATCGATTTGTTTCAAAAGAGTTTAACGTATCAAGCAAATGAGGTTGTGGTTACATGACTTGTGGTTAGAACCTAAGTTATCCATTTCACATTCAGTTTTAACTTGAAGTGATGAGAACGACGTGTATTGAGGACCCAACAACCTGCATGGACGCGAAACTAAGACTTAGTAATGCACTTGATGAAGCATTAGAAAGTTCACTTCAATCGATTTGTTCCAAAAGTGTTGAACGTATCAAGCAAATGAGGTTGAGTGTTATATGATTGTTGTTTGAACCTAAGTTATCATTTCACATTCAAGGTTTTAACTTGAAGTGATGAGAACGACGTTATTGAGGACCCCACTAACCTCATGGACGCGTAACTTAAGACTTAGTAATGAGCTTGAATCAAGTATAAGAAACTTTACTTCAATCGATTTGTTCCAAAAGAGTTGATCGTATCAGCAAACGAGGTTGAGTGTTACATGACTTGTGGTTAGAACCTATGTTATCCATTTCACATTCAAGGCTTTAACTTGAAGTGATGAGAAACGACGTGTATTGAGGACCCAACAACATTCATGGACGGTGAAACTAAGACTTAGTAATGCCTTGATGAAGCATTAGAAACTTCACTTCAATCGATTTGTTCCGAACAGAGTTGAACGTATCAAGCAAAGTGAGTTGAGTGTTACATGACTTGTGGTTAGAACCTAAGTTATCCATTTCACATTCAAGGTTTTAACTGAAGTGATGAGAACGACGTGTATGAGGACCCAACAACCTTCATGGACGCGAAACTAAGACTTAGTAATGCGCTTGATGAAGCATTAGAAACTTCACTTCAATCGATTTGTTCCAAAAGAGTTGAACGTATCAAGCAAATGAGGTTGAGTGTTACATGACTTGTGGTTAGAACCTAAGTTATCCATTTCACATTCAAGGTTTTAACTGAAGTGATGAGAACGACGTGTATGAGGACCCAACAACCTTCATGGACGCGAAACTAAGACTTAGTAATGCGCTTGATGAAGCATTAGAAACTTCACTTAAATCGATTTGTTGCAAAAGAGTTGATCGTATCAAGCAAATGAGGTTGAGTGTTACAGGGCTTATGGTTAGAACCTAAGTTATCCATTTCACATTCAAGGTTTTAACTTGAAGTGATGAGAACGACGTTTATATAGGACCCAACAACCTTCATGGACGCGAAACTAAGATTAGTAATGCGCTTGATGAAGCATAAGAACTTCACTTCAATCGATTGTTCTAAAAGGTTGAACGTATCAAGGAAAATGAGGTTTAGTGTTACATTACTTGCAGTTAGAACCTAAGTTATCCATTTTACATTCAAGGTTTTAACTTGAAGTGATTAGAACGACGTGTATTGAGGAACCATAACCTTCATGGACGACGAAACTAAGAATTCGTAATGCGCTTGATGAAACATTAGAAATTTCACTTCAACGCGATTGTTCCAAAGAGTGAACGTATCAAGCAAATGAGGTTGTGTGTTACATGACTTGTGGTTAGAACCTAAGCTATCCATTTCACATTCAAGGTTTTAAACGTGAAGTGATTAGAACGCGTGTATTGAGGGACCCAACAACCTTCATGACGCGTAATAAGACTTCGTAATGCGCTAATGAAGCATAAGCAAACTTCACTTCAATCGATTGTTCCAAAAGAGTTGATCGTAACAAGCAACTGAATTTGAGTGTTACATGACTTGTGGTTAGAACCTAAGTTATCCATTTCACATTCAAGGTTTTAACTGAAGTGATGAGAACGACGTGTATGAGGACCCAACAACCTTCATGGACGCGAAACTAAGACTTAGTAATGCGCTTGATGAAGCATTAGAACTTCACTTCAATCGATTGTTCCAAAAGAGTTGAACGTATCAAGCAAATGAGGTTGAGTGTTACATGACTTGTGGTTAGAACCTAAGTTATCCATTTCACATTCAAGGTTTTAACTTGAAGTGATGAGAACGACGTGTATGAGGACCCAACAACCTTCATGGACGCGAAACTAAGACTTAGTAATGCGCTTGATGAAGCATTAGAAACTTCACTTCAATCGATTGTTCCAAAAGAGTTGAACGTATCAAGCAAATGAGGTGAGTGTTACATGACTTGTGGTTAGAACCTAAGTTATCCATTTCACATTCAAGGTTTTAACTGAAGTGATGAGAACGACGTGTATTGAGGACCCAACAACCTTCATGGACACGTAACTAAGATCTTATTAATGCGCTTGATGAAGCATAAGAAACTTCAGTTCAATCGATTTGTTCCGAAAGTGTTGATCGTATCAAGCAATAAGGTTGAGTGTTACATGACTCTGTGGTTAAAACCTAAGTTAACATTTTCCACATTTAAGGTTTTAACTTGAAATGATGAGAACGACGTGTATTGAGGGACCCAACAACTTCATGGACGCGTAACTAAGAACTAGTAATGTGCTTGAGAAGCATTTAGAAACTTCACTTCAATCGATTTGTTTCAAAAGAGTTAAACGTATCAAGCCAATGAGGTTGAGTGTTACATGAGTTGTGGTTAGAACCAAGTATCCATTTCACATTCAAGGTTTTAACTTGAAGTGATGAGAACGACGTGTATTGAGGACCCAACAACCTTAATGGACGCGAAACTAAGACTTAGTAATGCGGCTGATGAAGCATTAGAAAGTTCACTTCAATCGATTTGTGCAAAAGTGTTGAACGTATCAAGCAAATGAGGTGAGTGTTACATGACTTGTGGTTAGAACCTAAGTTATCCATTTCACATTCAAGGTTTTAACTGAAGTGATGAGAACGACGTGTATTGAGGACCCAACAACCTTCATGGACGCGAAACTAAGACTTAGTAATGCGCTTGATGAAGCATTAGAAACTTCACTTCAATCGATTTGTTCCAAAAGAGTTGAACGTATCAAGCAAATGAGGTGAGTGTTACATGACTTGTGGTTAGAACCTAAGTTATCCATTTCACATTCAAGGTTTTAACTTGAAGTGATGAGAACGACGTGTATGAGGACCCAACAACATTCATGGACGCGAAACTAAGACTTAGTAATGCACTTGATGAAGCATTAAAAACTTCACTTCAATCGATTTGTTCCAAAAGAGTTGAACGTATCAAGCAAATGAGGTTGAGTGTTACATGACTTGTGGTTAGAACCTAAGTTATCAATTTCACATTCAAGGTTTTAACTTGAGGTGCATGAAAACGACGTTGTATTGAGGACCCCAACAACCTTCAGGATGCGTAACTAACACTTAGTAATGCTTGATGAAGCATAAGAAACTTCACTTCAATCGATTTGTTACTAAAGAGTTGATCGTATCAAGCCACTAAGGTTGAGTGTTACAAGACTTGTGGTTATAACCTTAGTTATCATTTTCACATTTAAACTTTTAACTGGAAGTTATGAGAACAACGTGTATTGAGGACCCAACAACCTTCATGGACACGTAACTAAGTCTTATTAATGCGCTTGATGAAGCATAAGAAACTTCAGTTCAATCGATTTGTTCCGAAAGAGATGATCGCATCAAGCAAATAAGGTGAGTGTACATGACTTGTGGTTAGAACCCTAAGTTATCATTTTCACAGTAAGGTTTAACTTGAACTGATGAGAACGACGTGTATTGAGGACCCAACAACCTTCTATGGACGCATAACGCAAGACTTAGTAATGCGCTTGATGAAGCATTAGACAACTTTACTTCAATCGATTTGTATCAAAGAGTTCAACGTGTCAAGCAAATGAAGTTGAGTGTTACATGACCTGTGGTTAGAACCTAAGTATCCATCTCAATTCAAGGTTTTTAACTCGAAGTGATGCGAACGACGTGTATTGAGGACCCAACAACCTTCATGGACGCGAAACTAAGACTTAGTAATGCGCTTGATGAAGCATTAGAAACTTCACTTCAATCGATTTGTTCCAAAAGAGTTGAACGTATCAAGCAAATGAGGTTGAGTGTTACATGACTTGTGGTTAGAACCTAAGTTATCCATTTCACATTCAAGGTTTTAACTGAAGTGATGAGAACGACGTGTATTGAGGACCCAACAACCTTCATGGACGCGAAACTAAGACTTAGTAATGCGCTTGATGAAGCATTAGAAACTTCACTTCAATCGATTGTTCCAAAAGAGTTGAACGTATCAAGCAAATGAGGTGAGTGTTACATGACTTGTGGTTAGAACCTAAGTTATCCATTTCACTTTCAAGGTTTTAACTGAAGTGATGAGAACGACGTGTATTGAGGACCAACAACCTTCATGGACGCGAAACTAAGACTTAGTAATGCGCTTGATGAAGCATTAGAAACTTCACTTCAATCGATTTGTTCCAAAAGAGTTGAACGTATCAAGCAAATGAGGTGAGTGTTACATGACTTGTGGTTAGAACCTAAGTTATCCATTTCACATTCAAGGTTTTAACTGAAGTGATGAGAACGACGTGTATTGAGGACCCAACAACCTTCATGGACGCGAAACTAAGACTTAGTAATGCGCTTGATGAAGCATTAGAAACTTCACTTCAATCGATTGTTCCAAAAGAGTTGAACGTATCAAGCAAATGAGGTTGAGTGTTACATGACTTGTGGTTAGAACCTAAGTTATCCATTTCACATTCAAGGTTTTAACTGAAGTGATGAGAACGACGTGTATTGAGGACCCAACAACCTTCATGGACGCGAAACTAAGACTTAGTAATGCGCTTGATGAAGCATTAGAAACTTCACTTCAATCGATTGTTCCAAAAGAGTTGAACGTATCAAGCAAATGAGGTTGAGTGTTACATGACTTGTGGTTAGAACCTAAGTTATCCATTTCACATTCAAGGTTTTAACTGAAGTGATGAGAACGACGTGTATTGAGGACCCAACAACCTTCATGGACGCGAAACTAAGACTTAGTAATGCGCTTGATGAAGCATTAGAAACTTCACTTCAATCGATTTGTTCCAAAAGAGTTGAACGTATCAAGCAAATGAGGTTGAGTGTTACATGACTTGTGGTTAGAACCTAAGTTATCCATTTCACTTTCAAGGTTTTAACTTGAAGTGATGAGAACGACGTGTATTGAGGACCCAACAACCTTCATGGACGCGAAACTAAGACTTAGTAATGCGCTTGATGAAGCATTAGAAACTTCACTTCAATCGATTGTTCCAAAAGAGTTGAACGTATCAAGCAAATGAGGTGAGTGTTACATGACTTGTGGTTAGAACCTAAGTTATCCATTTCACATTCAAGGTTTTAACTTGAAGTGATGAGAACGACGTGTATTGAGGACCCAACAACCTTCATGGACGCGAAACTAAGACTTAGTAATGCGCTTGATGAAGCATTAGAAACTTCACTTCAATCGATTGTTCCAAAAGAGTTGAACGTATCAAGCAAATGAGGTTGAGTGTTACATGACTTGTGGTTAGAACCTAAGTTATCCATTTCACATTCAAGGTTTTAACTGAAGTGATGAGAACGACGTGTATTGAGGACCCAACAACCTTCATGGACGCGAAACTAAGACTTAGTAATGCGTTTGATGAAACATTAGAAACTTCACTTCAATCGATTGTTCTAAAAGAGTTGATCGTATCAAACAAATGAGGTTGAGTGTTACATGACTTATGGTTAGAGTCTAAGTTATCCATTTCACTTTCAAGGTTTTAACTTGAAGTGATGAGAACGACGTGTATTGAGGACCCAACAACCTTCATGGACGCGTAACTAAGACTTATTAATGCGCTTGATGAGGCATAAGAAACTTCACTTCAATCGATTGTTCCAAAAGAGTTGAACGTATCAAGCAAATGAGGTTGAGTGTTACATGACTTGTGGTTAGAACCTAAGTTATCCATTTCACATTCAAGGTTTTAACTGAAGTGATGAGAACGACGTGTATTGAGGACCCAACAACCTTCATGGACGCGAAACTAAGACTTAGTAATGCGCTTGATGAAGCATTAGAAACTTCACTTCAATCGATTTGTTCCAAAAGAGTTGAACGTATCAAGCAAATGAGGTTGAGTGTTACATGACTTATGGTCAGAACCTAAGTTATCCATTTCACTTTCAAGGTTTTAACTGGAAGTGATGAGAACGACGTGTATTGAGGACCCAACAACCTTCATGGACGCGAAACTAAGACTTAGTAATGCGCTTGATGAAGCATTAGAAACTTCACTTCAATCGATTTGTTCCAAAAGAGTTGAACGTATCAAGCAAATGAGGTTGAGTGTTACATGACTTGTGGTTAGAACCTAAGTTATCCATTTCACTTTCAAGGTTTTAACTTGAAGTGATGAGAACGACGTGTATTGAGGACCCAACAACCTTCATGGACGCGAAACTAAGACTTAGTAATGCGCTTGATGAAGCATTAGAAACTTCACTTCAATCGATTTGTTCCAAAAGAGTTGAACGTATCAAGCAAATGAGGTTGAGTGTTACATGACTTGTGGTCAGAACCTAAGTTATCCATTTCACTTTCAAGGTTTTAACTGGAAGTGATGAGAACGACGTGTATTGAGGACCCAACAACCTTCATGGACGCGAAACTAAGACTTAGTAATGCGCTTGATGAAGCATTAGAAACTTCACTTCAATCGATTGTTCCAAAAGAGTTGAACGTATCAAGCAAATGAGGTTGAGTGTTACATGATTTGTGGTTAGAACCTAAGTTATCCATTTCACATTCAAGGTTTTAACTTGAAGTGATGAGAACGACGTGTATTGAGGACCCAACAACCTTCATGGACGCGAAACTAAGACTTAGTAATGCGCTTGATGAAGCATTAGAAACTTCACTTCAATCGATTGTTCCAAAAGAGTTGAACGTATCAAGCAAATGAGGTTGAGTGTTACATGACTTGTGGTTAGAACCTAAGTTATCCATTTCACATTCAAGGTTTTAACTGAAGTGATGAGAACGACGTGTATTGAGGACCCAACAACCTTCATGGACGCGAAACTAAGACTTAGTAATGCGCTTGATGAAGCATTAGAAACTTCACTTCAATCGATTTGTTCCAAAAGAGTTGAACGTATCAAGCAAATGAGGTTGAGTGTTACATGACTTGTGGTTAGAACCTAAGTTATCCATTTCACTTTCAAGGTTTTAACTTGAAGTGATGAGAACGACGTGTATTGAGGACCCAACAACCTTCATGGACGCGAAACTAAGACTTAGTAATGCGCTTGATGAAGCATTAGAAACTTCACTTCAATCGATTTGTTCCAAAAGAGTTGAACGTATCAAGCAAATGAGGTGAGTGTTACATGACTTGTGGTTAGAACCTAAGTTATCCATTTCACTTTCAAGGTTTTAACTGAAGTGATGAGAACGACGTGTATTGAGGACCCAACAACCTTCATGGACGCGAAACTAAGACTTAGTAATGCGCTTGATGAAGCATTAGAAACTTCACTTCAATCGATTTGTTCCAAAAGAGTTGAACGTATCAAGCAATGAGGTTGAGTGTTACATGACTTGTGGTTAGAACCTAAGTTATCCATTTCACATTCAAGGTTTTAACTGAAGTGATGAGAACGACGTGTATTGAGGACCCAACAACCTTCATGGACGCGAAACTAAGACTTAGTAATGCGCTTGATGAAGCATTAGAAACTTCACTTCAATCGATTTGTTCCAAAAGAGTTGAACGTATCAAGCAAATGAGGTGAGTGTTACATGACTTGTGGTTAGAACCTAAGTTATCCATTTCACTTTCAAGGTTTTAACTGAAGTGATGAGAACGACGTGTATTGAGGACCCAACAACCTTCATGGACGCGAAACTAAGACTTAGTAATGCGCTTGATGAAGCATTAGAAACTTCACTTCAATCGATTTGTTCCAAAAGAGTTGAACGTATCAAGCAAATGAGGTTGAGTGTTACATGACTTGTGGTTAGAACCTAAGTTATCCATTTCACTTTCAAGGTTTTAACTGAAGTGATGAGAACGACGTGTATTGAGGACCCAACAACCTTCATGGACGCGAAACTAAGACTTAGTAATGCGCTTGATGAAGCATTAGAAACTTCACTTCAATCGATTTGTTCCAAAAGAGTTGAACGTATCAAGCAAATGAGGTGAGTGTTACATGACTTGTGGTTAGAACCTAAGTTATCCATTTCACATTCAAGGTTTTAACTGAAGTGATGAGAACGACGTGTATTGAGGACCCAACAACCTTCATGGACGCGAAACTAAGACTTAGTAATGCGCTTGATGAAGCATTAGAAACTTCACTTCAATCGATTTGTTCCAAAAGAGTTGAACGTATCAAGCAAATGAGGTGAGTGTTACATGACTTGTGGTTAGAACCTAAGTTATCCATTTCACATTCAAGGTTTTAACTTGAAGTGATGAGAACGACGTGTATTGAGGACCCAACAACCTTCATGGACGCGAAACTAAGACTTAGTAATGCGCTTGATGAAGCATTAGAAACTTCACTTCAATCGATTGTTCCAAAAGAGTTGAACGTATCAAGCAAATGAGGTGAGTGTTACATGACTTGTGGTTAGAACCTAAGTTATCCATTTCACTTTCAAGGTTTTAACTGAAGTGATGAGAACGACGTGTATTGAGGACCCAACAACCTTCATGGACGCGAAACTAAGACTTAGTAATGCGCTTGATGAAGCATTAGAAACTTCACTTCAATCGATTGTTCCAAAAGAGTTGAACGTATCAAGCAATGAGGTTGAGTGTTACATGACTTGTGGTTAGAACCTAAGTTATCCATTTCACTTTCAAGGTTTTAACTTGAAATGATGAGAACGACGTGTATTGAGGACCCAACAACCTTAATGCACGCGAAACTAAGACTTTGTAATGCGCTTGATGAAGCATAAGAAACTTCACTTCAATCGATTTGTTCCAAAAGAGTTGAACGTATCAAGCAAATGAGGTGAGTGTTACATGACTTGTGGTTAGAACCTAAGTTATCCATTTCACATTCAAGGTTTTAACTGAAGTGATGAGAACGACGTGTATTGAGGACCCAACAACCTTCATGGACGCGAAACTAAGACTTAGTAATGCGCTTGATGAAGCATTAGAAACTTCACTTCAATCGATTGTTCCAAAAGAGTTGAACGTATCAAGCAAATGAGGTTGAGTGTTACATGACTTGTGGTTAGAACCTAAGTTATCCATTTCACATTCAAGGTTTTAACTGAAGTGATGAGAACGACGTGTATTGAGGACCCAACAACCTTCATGGACGCGAAACTAAGACTTAGTAATGCGCTTGATGAAGCATTAGAAACTTCACTTCAATCGATTTGTTCCAAAAGAGTTGAACGTATCAAGCAAATGAGGTGAGTGTTACATGACTTGTGGTTAGAACCTAAGTTATCCATTTCACATTCAAGGTTTTAACTGAAGTGATGAGAACGACGTGTATTGAGGACCCAACAACCTTCATGGACGCGAAACTAAGACTTAGTAATGCGCTTGATGAAGCATTAGAAACTTCACTTCAATCGATTGTTCCAAAAGAGTTGAACGTATCAAGCAAATGAGGTGAGTGTTACATGACTTGTGGTTAGAACCTAAGTTATCCATTTCACATTCAAGGTTTTAACTGAAGTGATGAGAACGACGTGTATTGAGGACCCAACAACCTTCATGGACGCGAAACTAAGACTTAGTAATGCGCTTGATGAAGCATTAGAAACTTCACTTCAATCGATTGTTCCAAAAGAGTTGAACGTATCAAGCAATGAGGTTGAGTGTTACATGACTTGTGGTTAGAACCTAAGTTATCCATTTCACATTCAAGGTTTTAACTGAAGTGATGAGAACGACGTGTATTGAGGACCCAACAACCTTCATGGACGCGAAACTAAGACTTAGTAATGCGCTTGATGAAGCATTAGAAACTTCACTTCAATCGATTTGTTCCAAAAGAGTTGAACGTATCAAGCAAATGAGGTTGAGTGTTACATGACTTGTGGTTAGAACCTAAGTTATCCATTTCACATTCAAGGTTTTAACTTGAAGTGATGAGAACGATCCCATACAACAGATAAGTGAGGGGGGGGCGGGTGATGTTGATGCATGTCACAATCCAAAGAGGGACCATGATAAAAACCCGAAAAGGAATCTGAGCAAAATAAAGGTCAAAACCCCCCCTGTTATATTACATATGATGAAAGAGGAACAGAGAAACAAGAATGATAAATGATCCGACATGTTTTCTCTCAGTGTACTTCATGGAAATACTTTTAGTTTGCATTCCTTACTAAGCATTAGGATTATCAGTTTAAACCTCATGATGTAGGGTGACGAGGTTTTCAGGTGAGGATCGCAAAGTTAATGAGATGTTTAAGCTCAGTAGCTGGAAGGTGCATCAGGGTGGAGAGGTTGTGGAGGCGACGATATAATGACCCGAGGTTAGTTATGCGCACAGTAACTCAGTAGATTTATGTTGACTGAGTCTGTGTAGGATGAGATTGATTTTATAACATGGACTGTTGGGATTGCCTATTTGGCTCTGAGCCCGAGGAATGATGGAAGGTTATGAATGAACGGTTAATTAAGTTCTTCGCTTCACGCATCCACGCGTCTGTGATTTTGTTATTCGTCTAAAGTTATGCCTACCAAGTTGAAATCTATGAGAGTCGTGGTACTTTTCTGTTTGTTGACTTGGTGATGATTTTATGTTTTACTGCTGAGTATAGAGTCGATGATGTATCATCGGCTGCCGTCATCGGCGGATTGCGAATGATAGAAGTTGATCGAATGAATCTTCGGCTGACGTCATCCGATGAGTCGACTGTTACTCACCGGATGATGTAGGAAAGTATTTAGCGTTCGTTCCCAGATGAGGTCTACGTCGGGGAGAGGTAAGTGAGTTACGTGCATTGCACATTTCCACCGGATGATTGCATTTGATTGGATTTGAGACATCATCGGCTGGGTTCAGCGTGGGGTGGTGAATGATTGTTGTGCACGGACGATGTAGGTATTCGCGTACCGGAGATATAAGTAATGTTTTGGTTAGTGACGGGGGGGCGAGTTTCATTATGACACGTGAAACGCCAGGTCCGCCGGGTAGGAGGGTAATGTATTTTCGCTGCTGGGCGTGCTAATGAATCACGTGTGATGTATGGAAATAGTTATGTTTAAAAAAACAGAGGAACAAAGGATGTTCGTCTGTCGGTTGGTCAACAGTTTAGGCCATTTCTTCTGCGAAACAGTCCCAAAAACTCATGTCAGCAAGAGAAAATAAACAAGGATCAGTATGGGATTTTAGAACAGCATAGCATCATCATGAGCATGCATTGCGTACTCTACATATTTATGAGCATTAGCTCATTAGTTATTTTGTGTGTAGGGATTGATACAGGTAAGGCCGTGATCCTCAAAGAAGGTTGATGGAGCAGGTGTGGAGAAGTGCCATTGGATGTGGCTTGTAGCCGCTAGGGCGATTGCTGTGGCGAGTACATAAGAAATTTTGGGATACTGTATGGCCAAAAAGTTT